>JBBMKC010205877.1:0-13545 GCA_037834085.1 Bipalium vagum
ATAATAATAATAATAATAATAATAATAATAATAATAATAATAATAATAATAATAATAGTAAAATAATAATAACAATAATAATAATCAAATAATAATAACAATCATAATAATACATAATCCATACATTTCTCAAATTTAATTATTGATTGTGTTATAATATAAGTTTTAATTAGATAATACTAAAGGAAATTGAACTGAACATTTTTTTAATGTTTATTAAAGAAAGAATTTTTATCAAATTGTAGTAATAGAAGTAGTTTAAAATCGTAGTTTACATAGTATGATAAAGTAGTAGTGTAAAATTGTATAATACTTTTAAAATTATTATTAGATAAAAGATGACCAAAAATTTGGATCCTGTGAGATGTACTTACGTCAAAATCCTTTTTTACAAGAATCTCAATCAGCAATGGAATTGTCAGCAGCTAGTCGAAATCGTCAGAGGACAGTAAAACGGCAATTAATGAGAGGTTTTTCTGCAGAAGAAACTCACCTATTTACAGTAGAGAAAGATAATAGTTCCATGGATTGTGATTTAGATCAGAAATTATCTATTATACAAGAAGTAGGTATATATATTTATATATTTATACATTAAAGCAATCTCTGAAAATTTTCATTATTTTAGTTTTTTTATTTTCTTAAAATATTTACTATTTAGTAATATTTATAAAGAAAATATTTACTATAAAGTTTTATTTTATTTCACAAATATCATTTAATATTTTTTACATAAAATTGATTCAATTTAGTTCAATATCCAGTATCGGGAGTTACACTTTGAATTATGGTGTGGGGTATCCTATTGTATCAACTTAAAATCTTTATAATTGCTGAAAAATATAATCTACTAGATGACATATTATAACATTGCGCTTTATGTATGAATTATAAAATTATATTTCATAAAAATTTACATTTTAAAATAAAAAAGCACTATATATTTTATGACCTCACAAATACTAAAAAAGGATCACAAAAAAAAGTTGACCATGTTCCGCACTTATTTACCGAATTTTTTATTTATTCGAATATTTTGTTTCGCTTTATGTGCCTTATGAAAACAGATCCATTGGTTGGTATAAATATTTCGGTTCTGCAGATTTTGCCCTTGAAGATCAACCACCTGTTGGTCTACAGAAATCTACGATGACGCATTTCTGACAATGATCTAAGAAAATCTCACTGACGACCCGAGAACTTGCTCAAGAGTTTAATTGTGTTCATGAGACCATTGAACGTCATTTGTACAAGCTGGGAAAAGTCAACATTTGGAAAATGGATATCTCATTATTTGATTGAATGCAACAATTTTGCGCGGATAACCATTTCTGTTTACTCACAAGAATTTCAATTGCCTTGGATGTGTTGTGATCATTAATGAAAAGTTGGTTTCATTTTGAGATAATGGTTGAGTCAAAATGAACTACTTTTTATCTCTAAAAAGGTATCAACGTCCAGAAAAGATTATAATCTGTTTTTTGAGATATTCATGATATGATTTTATTAAATGTGCATTTATAAAATACAACGGTTAACTCTGATGATTATGCGAACAATTTGAAAAATTGAAGGTGGAATTAAAACTTAAACGCTCATTTTTTAAAGCATTCTATTTTTTTTCCAAATAGAGTCGACATTTGAAGTCTTCTTAATCAAAAAATTAGCTCTCTAAAACAGCATCCTAACTCATTTGATTAAAATTGATAACATTACAATACACTTTTTTGTGGTTTTGGAGTATGTTTTTTAAAGTTTAAATATTAAGATAAATAAATATTAGATTGTTAAATTATAAAACTGCGTTCTATCAAGAAATCTTTTCTGATTTAATTTTTCTGCATTTTTTTTAATTCAAATATTTTCTTTAATTTTTCGACTTAATTGATTTTTTTTTTAGAAATTTTTACTGAATTTTCTTTTTTCATTCTGACTTACTCTTGCGAAGTTTGAACCAGTAAATTAAATATCATTTTAACATAATAATTGATCAATACTAATCCATATTATAAATTACATACATTATTGTTGAAATAACAAAATATTTACATAGCTCCCAGTTTTTCCAAAATGTTTTCTTTATGTAAAAATATCATTGAAAGCATTTTTAAATTATTAATCAAAATTTAATTTTATTCTGAACTTCTATATTATATTTTTTATAATAGTTATACTTTATGTAGCTTATCTAATCAGATAAGTTGTTGAATTTATTATATTGTAACTTTGAATTATTTCTTTTTATCTAATTAATTATCATGATTTTATTATTATATATTTAATTATTTAGCAGATGGATTCTAGTTAATTTTCTACAAATTTAATTTGATCTCGTGATAAGAATCCTATTCATGTATTTTGATGAAAATTGTTTGTTATTTTTCAATAAATAAATTTTAATGTTATTTTAAATTTCATTATTATTCATTCATTAATTGAAGTGTTACTTTGTAAACGAATTACGTTGCTTGAGAGGCCATAAATATTAATAATTTATTTGATTAAAACAAATCTTCATTTTTATTGATTAAGTCTTCTTTGGAATAAGGGAAGAGTAAAATTAAATTTTTTGTGTGCATTATAATCATCAAATTTTTCTTCATTTTTAATATAAATTTAGAATTTTTAAATATTTTACATTATGCAATATATTTGGATAATTTTTTTTCATAAAAACTCCAATTTCTTACATTTCATTATTAAACAAAAGTCTGTTAAAAATTACCAATTCACATATTTTTAAATTTTTTGAACTAAAGTAAAAACTATAATTATTAGTTTATGGAAAAATTGTTGAAATTTTTTTCTGAATTAAATTAAAAATGAAAATGTCTTAAAATTTAGTGATCGGTTGCAACGTAAAATATTAAATCTATTCCTTTATATTTTTTTCTTGAACAAAAGTTTTTTCTAAAGGTCTTCCATTATCTATTAAATAATTCCTATAAGTATTATACCAACCAAAAACATGATAATTATCTGATGTTCTAAAATTAATAATTTCATAATTATTTTATCTGCAACTAAAATAATTGAGAATTTATCCTTTAATTTTGTAGTTAATTAATTCACCTAGAAAATATCCAATATTTTTTTTTATAAATTTTTAAGTTTTTTCCCTACTAAGTTCATGTTCAAGTGATTTCCAAAATGATCTCCATGAAAAAAGATTTAATTTTTCATATAATGTTTTATAAAGTTCGGATGCATAAAATTCTTTCATGTTTCGATTAATATGACGTTTAAAATTTTTAGGTTCAATCATTTTTGGAGCTTTATTAACTTTTTGGGTTTCATTGATTTTGTTTAAAGATATTTTTTATATTATTTTCAATTTTAAGCTGAAATTGTTTTTCTATTATTTTTAAATTTACCACATCATTGTCATTTATTGATTCACTAACATTTATTATTTATTTTAATCATATTTAAAATTCTTTTCATAGAATCTTCTGTAACATTTAAAAATATTTTTTTCATTTTCATCTCTATTAAAATCAATTTCTTCTTCAACCTCATTTTCATTATTAATATTAAATTTATAAGGTGATTTTGAATAAATATTCTCCATTTTTAGCAATATTCACAAATACTTGATCACCCATTTTTAATTTACTTTTTAAATTTTAGTTTTTTAAAATACCATTCTAATTCTTCTAAAATGTCCTCAAATTTTTTTCTAGTAAAAAGTTGATATAAAACATACAAAGTTAATTAATTTAGAATTTACTCATTTTTTTAAAATAATTGGGAAACTTATGTTATATTTTTACTCTTTCTCGTAAACGGAGTTTTAAAGAGCAGAGCTCGTATACAGATGGACATATAAACCTTTTTCTTGCTTAATAATTTTAATTTTATTTTGGCAAAGTTTCCTTAATAATATCTTTAATTCTTTTTTTTCAGATTTCTCTAATTTGTTATAATCAGAACTATTTAAAATTTTATCTCTTAATCCTTTTCCAAAGTAGGTATTAAAAATATAAACCTGCTCCAACTTTGGAAGCTTTGTTGCCTAGAGCTTCGCTCGTTACTTCTGTTTTTGGTTTAAGTTTTTACACTACCATTTCCAGTTTTTTTCCAATTCTATTTATTCTTTCTCTGCAATATTTTTAAAGCTTCTTTTGATTTTTGAACTGCTGTTGGAACTTAAACCTGCTAATATTGCTCCAAGAATTTGAATTAATGAAAGTACATCTGCTTCAACGGTGTGAGATCTGTCATTTTCATTGTTAATTTGATCTTTCATTTCATTAATTATTTTTTTGTTTAAATAATTTTCGTTCACCATTAAATGTAATCTGTTTTCGTCTACCTATATCAGTATTATTTTGAAGTTTGCCCAGTGTAATTTCTTTTGATATATTTTAAGAAAAAGTTTAAAAAATATTTTTGTAAAGAAATGTCAAATTAACTTACAAAAACAATTGGAAAAAAATAATCTGAAAATTATAATTTAATAACAGTTCAATTATTTTGAGATTGTTTTTCATGAGAAGTTTTTAATGTTTATCAGCTAAATCATAGTCTTAAAATTTCCATCATACTTTTCTTTAATAATTTGTTGTATTTCATTGAACTTGCATATTATTATTTCCACCTAAAAGTAATGAATAATATATATTATTACGATGCTTTATAAACATGTTTTATTTTGAAATTCATTTAAAAAATCTTTCTAAAAACTATCCATTCTTAAAACATAAATAAAATAAAATATTTTACTTGATTTTGCTCACAATTAATAAATTAATGTCAACAGTATTTATGACAATAGTAATTATAGCAGTGTTGACATTGACTATTTAGCAATATTAATACAAACAAAATATAAATTTTTTAATTGTAGAATTTTTTAATTAATAAAATTAACATAAATTGAAATTCATCCATAATTATATTTAAATATCAATTTTAAATGGATTTCACCTGGATATTTTCCTGTTGTAAATTTATTTTAGAATTTATTGTTTGTATCTTGTAATGTCGCCCTCTCTATGAGGCGTCTTAAAAAAATGAATGAATTGGAGCCCTAACAATTATTATTATCATTATTATTAATTATTAAACAAAGAAAATACATTGAAATTAAAATTAGGAAATACAAGGTTTCTAAAAATAGAAACCTAGCAAAAAAAATATAATATAAATCAAAATATGGAAATAATTCAAAGAAAATTAAAAAAGGAAAAAATTAAAATCTAAAAATAAAGCTGACCTAAAAAATACCATATCAAAGGGCAGTTGAATTTGCAATTACACACAAAAATATTCCACGAACAACAAAAACATTTCGAATCAAAGACCATTTAGGACAAAAACGAATATTACAATATCAGACGAAAATATTCGAAAACAAAAACAATCAGATTATAACCTTTTGATCCTGTCAAACTATTTAAGAGCAAATCTTTAGACGCAAATCAACACTTACACCCAACAGAAACAAGCAATTCGAGGACGATTATTCAACAACGGAATCAAATTCTTCTACACAGACGACAATGTTATGCTCATTTTGAACACAGTAAAATTATATTATTATTATTATTATTATTATTATTATTAATATTATTATTTCATTAAACTGGTAAATTATTGTAATTTACACAGTCTATTTAAATTTAATTTAAAATCAATCACTCTTCTGATAATCACTATTTTATAGGATTATCCCTATACTATGAGGCATTTCTTAAATGAAATATTCAAAGTAGGCCATTATTTCGCTTTAAGTATGAACAAAGTAGAAACTTTCGATCAATTAGCTCAGAAATTACCTTTACTATTTACCGTTCCTGATCAACATGGGAATACACCCTTACATAACGCCATATTATGAGGCAATACGCATACAGCATCTGAGATAATAGAAATTATAAAGGATTCTTATCGATGGATTTTGGAAAGAGAAAATAGTTATGGTCATAACCTCTTTTGATGACACCATCATGTAATGTACCGGTCAGTTTCTTAAAATTATTAATGCAACAAGGATGTCGTATCGATAAATGGGACAAAGCAGGTAAGTCCATAGTAGACCATACAAAAGATGCTCAAAATATAGAAATAATGCATTTTCTAATGACTCAAATTAGGCAACAACATTTACCCCAAATGTTTCAACATTACGGTCACAATATTCAAACGTCTTTACATTTAGCAGTAGCTACCAATTTCAAAGAAGGTGTTGAATTAATCACAAAATTAGTCGGCATTGATTTAGAATATATGGCTGACGTTAATCTAACGGAACGCCTAAGAGACGAAACACCGTTGCACATTGCAGTAAGATATAATGTCAGGATAGATATTTTCAAAATTCTTTTACAAAGACCCGACATCAATGTATTCTGTATCAATGAAGATGAGAAAACTGCTTTAAATCTAGCTCAAGAAAAAGAAGCCACTAATATTATAGATTTGTTAACCCAAGCTGAATATGACATGGATCATGATTACAGACCCATGCCAGATATAACCACAAATTTAGATTTCCTTGAGGGGTCAGACGAAGACGAACCTCAAGTTGATCCCAAACCTCCTCAACATGTTAATTGTGTAAGAAATTTAAACATTCGCAGAGAAACCAGACCAATGATTAATATAAAAGTAAATAAACACACCGTGTCTGCCTTGGTGGACACAGGTGCGCAGACTTCCCTAATAGATATTCGAATCTTGAATGTAGCCGAACAAGAAGCAGTAAATACTCGATCTGTTTCAGTGGTCGGCGTAGATGGTAAATCATTACCATTAGTTGGCACATGTCGTTGTATTGTAAGAATAATGCGTCATGACATTGACCATACACTTAAAGTTATGAAAGATAATGAAATGGAATGTATAATAGGAATGGATCTGTTAGCCAAAATTCCTGGTCTTTCGCCACTCAGAAACTAAAATTTGTCCACGAAAGAAAGCGTCGTACACCTAAAGATGATGAACATATAGCTATTATAGCTATTATATATATATAGCTATTAAAATTTGTTTGATTGCCACTAACTTACCGAATGGTCAAGAAGTAATTTTTGAACCATCTGGTAAACTCATTTCCGGTAGTAAATTAGCCGCTCAAGCAACTGTAGCCACAATTAATAGAAATAGAATAACTGTAAAAATAGCAAATCTCGACGTCAAACCGTGTACTATCTATCAAGGAATGAGAGTGGGAAATATCGATGAATAAGTTCCACATAATCATGTTCCTTTAACAGTAAAGAAAATGTACGATGCTGTTCAAGTAACCACACCAACTTTAACCAACGTCCAACAAAAAAGATTCACTCAGTTATTGAGATTATATCGAGAAACTTTCGCCAAACACGAATTCGATGTCGATACGTCAAATATTTTACAGCACGAGATAAGGCTAACTAATCCTCAACCATTAAGCAAAGAGCATATCGCACGCCTCACACCTTAAAACCAGAAGTGCAAAAACAAATATCCCATTGGTTAGCTACAGGAACTATTAGTCCCAGTTCTTCACTATGGTCGTCACCAATGATAGTAGTTAAGAAAAAAGGTGGAGACTGGAGAGTATGTATAGATTATCGCAAACTCAACGAAGTTACAGTCAAAGACAACTATCCTCTTTCCCTCATTGAGGACATGTTCGACTAATTAGGAACCGCCAAATTATTCACTACCTTGGATCTCCAATCCGGTTACATGAATATAGAAATCGCAGAGCAATCTCGTGAAGCCACAGCGTTTATTACAGAGAACGGTCTCTATGAGTTCAATAAAATGCCATTTGGACTCACTGGAGCACCCGCTACATTTCAGCGTGCCATGAATTTAATGCTCATGGACATCGCTCATGCTATGGTCTATATAGATGATATAATTATATTTTCGCCAGATTTTGACACTCATATGGAAATGGTGTTAAAACGCATAAAATATTCAGGATTTAAAATAAAACCCGTCAAATGTGAATGTGGGAAAGATTATCTCACAAAAAGGAATAGAGCCAGATCCTGAAATTATAGAAAAAGTTAAAAATGCATTACCCTCTAAAACTCCTAAGTAAGTTCAGATTTTTCTCGGTTTAGCAAACTATTCCCGAAGATTTGTTCAAAACTTTGCTCAAATAGCAGCTCCTTTAAATAAATTGATTAAAAAAGAACAAACTTTTACCTGGACACATCCTCACGACTTATTCGATGAGCATTGAAACTTCAAGAATATAATTACAAAATAAAAAATTACAAAAGGCAAAGCTAATGTTAATGCCGATGCCTTATCTCGTATGCCAGAAGCTTGCTTATTGCAAAATTTGCATCACATCAATAATAAGGATAAACTAAAAAATATTGTTAATAATGATTCTGAAATACAGAAAATTAAATCGTTTCTCCTGAATCCTACCCTTGCTCAAGATACATCATATTCAAGGAATTTACAAAAATTCTATTGGGATGATGACATGTTAAAATATAAAGAAAATCTAAATTCCACTATTTTCGTGCTAGAAAGTCTCAGAGAATCTGTTTTAGTACAATATCACGATGGCACATTAGGGGGTCATCTTTCAAATTGAAAAACCCGTTCAAGAATAATGCAAAAATATTACTGGCCTTCGATTATCAAAGACATAAAAAATTGGTGTGACACCTGCAAAATTTGTCAAACACGAAAAAACATTGGTAGAAAATTTAAAGCACCATTAAAACCTACGCCTGTTCCTCCTGCTCTCATGGAAATGATTGCCATGGATATTGTAGGTCCATTACCCCAAACAAGCTCATGAAATGTATACATCTTGGTCATGAGTGATTATCTCACTAAATGGCCAGAGGCATTCCCAATACCTAACCATAAGGTAGAAACGATTTCTAAAATATTTGTTGAACAAATTGTTTTTCGGTATGGAGTACCTAGAAAACTACTCACAGACCGTGGAAAAGAGTTCATGAGTGAATTACTTTCATCTATCAATGGACTATAAGAACGTTTTAACTATACCCTCGCAAGTATGTTATCTTCATACGTCAATAATAAACAAAATTATTGGGATGTACATATCCATTCTTGTTTATTTGTCTACCGAAATACCATTCATTTAGGCACTGGATACACACCCTTTTATTTAATGTATTTACGGAATTCCAATATGCCCATAGACCTCATTTTTCAAAAACCCAGAAGTAAATATATGGATGAAATTGATTATGTCACGCTAATGAAAGATAGGATGCAAGAAGCTTGGAAGAGAGCTGGATTAAGAATCAAATATAATCAAGAGGTCATGAAGGAATCATATGATAAAAAAGCAAAAACGCCTGATCTAAAAATCGGTGATAAAGTTATGGTTAAAAATCCCAGTATAAAAAAGGGTCAAACTCCTAAATTAAATGGATCTTTCAAAGGATCTTTTGTTGTTGAAAGAATCCTTGATTGTAATCTAATCTTGAAAGACCCATTTAGACCATGAAAAGACGCTAAAGTCATACATATGAACCGCTGTAAAAAAGTTATTACTACTCCCACTTCAGATATTGCCATTAACCCACCGAAAATAGTCGATACTAAGAAACGCAATAGAAATCGAACTCCCACAACGCCTCATACATATAATTTAAGGTCAAATAAAGTTTTAGCCCTAACTTGTTTTTTATTGTGCATCATACAATGTTATGCATCAAGATTTGAGTTATGCCATAACCAGACATTTTCACACCACCTAGAGTAATAGCTTTTCTTTCTGATTCAACAACTTTTTGGAGCACCCACGTATTTATTTTATCCAATACCTTTAAAGTAGCCTATGAAAGATTACATTATAGATCACGTGTAGTAATTATTTCACACTTAAATGTATCTTTTCCTTATACGATTAAAATGATAACCCATAATTACTAAACAGGTCAAACATGTTCCCTCACACACCACGTTAACTTTACAAAATTACATATTCCCATAGTAGAAGTTGATGGGGACTACAAGGCAAATTACAGTACCCATTCCTTAGAAATAATAGTCTGTAGTATTTACTCTCCCAACATTCACGGAATACTATGTGAATTATAAATTGTCAAGCTGTAAATTTTAAAACATCTTTACAATGTTTTCAAATAAAAACTATTTCTGAATTTTATTCAAAAATGAATAAATGTAAAAATTGTCATATATTTGATGTAACACAACATAGAAAGATTCCAGAAAATAGAATTAATTATAATGCCTATCACAGAAATAGAAAACAAGAAAATCCAATGTTAAAACTTCAACAAAATTTATATACCAGTTTAAATAGATGTTTAAAAGAACATAGAGAATCTGACAAATAAAAATGTTAATCGGATGTAGTTTTTATTTTTTATAAGTGGATTGAGTTTCAATTTTATGATGGAGTGACATGGGAAAACCAAGGATGCTTTTGGCATATTGACCATGTTCTTCCAGTCTACAAAATTTGATTTTGATAATAAAGTTCATTTTAAAATATGTTGGAATTGGAAAAATTTAAGATCATTAAGATCTGATAAAAATCTAAGTAAAAGTAATAAAATTTATTATAAAGAATATTTATTTCAAGAAATTAAAGTAAAGTATTTTGAAAAAGAATATAAAAAAGAAACGGAAATAATTAACATTTATTTAAAACGGATAAGATAAAAGATTTTTAAGAAATTTCACCCTTTTGCTATAACTTTAAAATTAATCATCTTTCCACCTCCAAGTTTTATTTCAATTGCTTCTATTGCATTAATATTAAATTTAAATATTGAATATTTATAAAAATTATTACTTTTTTTATTGTCAAAAATCATGAAATGTGGCCCTAAAGAGAACCGTATGTCGTTCTCTAAATCTAAAAAATTTTCAAAATTAAATTTGTAAATTTGTTAAATTTACTTTATATAATCAATAGGTGACCTTCAAATTTTCAAGCACCTAGTTTTTATATTAACCAAACAAACTATTATTTTTTGTATAATCAAAACCTGTTTCTCTAAAAGCAACAAATAAATAAATTGGAATATTATGTATATTATATATTTGTAAGGTTTGAGTTGTACCTTCTGTTAAATTTAGTTCTATACAGTTTCTATTCAAAAAATTAATATTAATATTTTTACCATCTGTTATTCTGGAGACCAGATTTAATTTTGCGTTATTATTTAATTTTAATGAAGGAATAAATAATAACCATTTTTTAAAATTTAATTTTAACTCTCCTTTGGGTCCATAAAATATTTCTTTATCATTACCTCTTTCTTAATAATGTTATTTCACCTTGAATATGATAATTAGCTTTCTTAAAAAATTGAATAAAACAATACATTAATTTTAATGGAAATCTACCAAGAAATTTAAATAAATATAATTTTTTTCTTGTTTAAAATCCTTTATTATTTTTTGTTCCATCTTTAATTTTATAAGGAATCCATCCAAATAATTCTCCATAATTATTTTTATCAATCATTATAAAATTAGTTATAGAATTTGATGGACCTAATTTTTAAATAGTTTTAACTTTTGTTGATCCTTATTTTAAAGTTGCATATGAAAATAAATAAGGAAAAAAGTTATTTTGTAAAGTAATATATCTCCTGGTTTTATTCCTTTTATTTCAATTTCATAAATAAAATATGCTTCATATAAATTTAAAGGATTTGTTTTTGGTGTTATTGTATTATCATTTAAAATTGTAATTGTTTCTGGATCTAAACTTACTTAATAATAATCTGTTTTCTCATATGCTGTTTTTCGATGATAGTAATTTTTATTGTAATTAAATACTTCTTCCATTTTTATAAGAAAAAAATAAAAATTGTAGAAAAAATCTTTGCTTTCAAAAAACTAAAGGTTCTATTTTTAGTTCCTAAATTTATAAAAAAATAATTTTATTTTTGATTCATGTGAAAATTAAATAAATAATAAAATTCTTCTTTTTCAATAAAATGTGATAACATTTTCGAATAAATTTGAGATTTATCGTTTTGTTAAATTTCAAATAAAATTAAAACATTTGTATTATTTCTTATTGGTCTTAATGGAAAATCAAAAAATTATTGAGATAAATATATTAATGAACATTTATTATATTTTCCTCTAGTAAAATACATTTCCATCATATGTTGATTTTTTTCATTTATTACATTATCAAAAATAATTATTTTTTTTAGTTTTATCCAATTTATCTGGAGGTTGAATTTCATTTGCTTTATCTGATAATGTTACATTAATTTCTCGGACTTTAAAAGTGTAATTTATTCATCAAATTTTAATTATTTTTCATTTTTAAACAATTGACAAACGTCTTCTTTAGATAATCCATAATCAAAACAACCTTTAATATATTTTAATGCTGGCTGAAAAAAAGCAGTTTTAGAAAAAATAATCAAATTATTATTTATAATAATAGATATAATCTTTCTTTAATAACATATATTATGATACCAGATCAAGAAGCACCAATAATTAACATTCTAAAAATTTCTGGTAAATTAGAATTATTTTTAATTTTTACGGAATTATTATTTAAGAAATCATCATAATAAAACTCCATTTTTTGAAAAAAACTTTAATTTCATTATTTTCAGAAACAATTAATTTTTTAGTTTTTTTTCATCATTATTTATTTCTTTATTTTTTTTCCCGGTTTTATTTTTTTACTGGTTTATGAAAAATTTTTAATTTTTGTTGTAATCAATTTTTTTACTTCCATTGATTTATTATTTTATTTTATATTCTTCTACTGCTATTAATTTTTTTAATATTTCAATTTTATTTTTACAATCAATTAAATTTTGTTTTGGATTCATTTCTATTTTTTGAAAAAAGTTTTTACCAGGGAAAAATAAAATATTCTATTTCCAAAAATTCATAAATATCTAGAAGAGAATAGATTTCAATACTTTGTAAGATAGGAAAATTTTCAAACAAATATAAAATTTTACTTAATTCAAATATTTAACAATTATAAAGGCACTCATTTTTTTTAAAAAAATTAATTAATTTTTGTATTAATATTTTTCAGTGTTTCTCGATACTTTTTTTAGTTCTTTTTTAAGTTCATTTTTTCTTCATTATTTATTTTTTCAACAGTTTTATTTTCCTCAATTTTTTTTTAATATTTTTTTTACATTTGTTAAGATCCTAAGATGATAAATAAAAGGGATTTTCAAAGGTCGGAGCGTGTATATGACTTAGGTCTCAACGGTTGAAGGTTGCTTTTGCTCGTGTTCGTCTTTAATTAAAATTCACTGAGAAAACAAATTTTTAATTCAATACTTTTATTTAAATCGATATCAAATTACAATGAATGAGACAATTCTGACCGATTTTCTTTTTCAATGTTAAAAATGATTTTATTAATTATATTTATTAATTATAAAAATCCTCTCGCTCTTAGGCTCAGAGAGCGTGTGAAATAAGAACAGAAAACAACCAAAGGTAAAACTAAGAAAAGGATTCTCAAAAGGTTATTTAATGCTCAGATCCTGGTCTTATTTATTTACTAAAATTTACTGCAATTTGTGTTCTGGCTGCAGAACACAATTGGTTATTTAGAATGTATAAAAAAAT
>JBBMKC010205888.1:0-13544 GCA_037834085.1 Bipalium vagum
ATAATAATAATAATAATAATAATAATCTGTAATGCTTATAATGTTCTAGGTCCACAGTTAAGGTGATATTTTCCAGTATTTTTTCTTCTACTCTTCCTCTAAAAATCCATTATTTTATACTGATTCTACCAGACAGCAATTAATATTATAATATATTAAATAATCTGGAACTGATATAAACAGTTAAAATCTTATTTTTATATTTTTTCATTTTCGTTAATGAACCTATTTTAACTATTAATAATTTTAATATATTAGATGACCTAAAATTTTCCCATCGTTTTTAAAGTAATAAACAAATTACAAATTATAAAAACATGTATAAAAAAATAGATTTATTGCTTATTGGTATTGGTTATTTTTATTCTATTTATTCATTGTTTTTAAAAGACGAATAATTAAAAGAAATAGACATTTTTATTATAAATTTTTTATCATAAAAATGGAAGACAAATTTGATGATTATACTATAAAAAATAATGAAAATTCTCAAATAATTAAATCAACTGCTCCTATTTATACAAAATTAGATGAAATATTTTCAAGTTCAATTATTGAGCAATATAAAACAAAGAAAATTGAAAAAGTTATGAATAAGACAATTTTTAGAAGATTTATTAAGACGTTATAAAAAAATTTAATTTACTACAATAGATTCTCGTTCACAATTACAAAATAATTTTATAATTGAAATTGTTGGAGCCAGAACAGAAGGTTTAACAGGGATTTCAACTTTAGGAATTGGCTTACTATTTTATATATATTACTATATATTACAGTTGTTACTGAAACTTTTATTGCTTTAAATGTTATTTCTGAAAAAAATAGTAGAAAATATGCATCAAAAAGAAAAACGTTACAAGCAAATTTATGAATGTATTGAATATGTAATTAATAAGCTATTTATTTCAAGTAAAAACTTTAGAAGATTGAATTAGGAATTGAAACATAAGATAAAATAAGTATAGAAAGCTAGAAAAATTAAATAAGTGAAATATATTACATACATTAATTCCTTTTACTTTAATATCATTAAATATCTTTCCATCTTTTAAATAACTGTAACTATATAGTTTAAATTTATAGGACAAAAATTTTATGATATTTTGATTAGGATTTTCATCTTTCATAAGAAATAATACATCAGGTTTTATAAAATCTTTTAATTTATATTCAATATCTTCAATAGTTTCATTATTATGTAGAATTAGCTCTACAGTTACAGAATCCATGTCTCCCATATGAATTTTATATTTTCCTGGAATTTTTTTTAAATCTATCGTAAATAAATTTATGCATAATTAATTCCAAATGATATTCTTAATCAAACACATATATAAATCCTTCTTTAATTTATATTTTTCTTCTTTGGCCTATCACTTCTTTCTGCGTCATGGTAGCTGCCCGTTTCATTATACTTTCGTAACGCATTCTATACTGCACATCTTGTGACATTTAATCTTCTTGAAATGTCTATCTGACTATACCCTTTTAGGGTTAAGCATACAACTTGTAATCTGATTGTCCGAGTCAACAAATGAGTTTTCCCCATAAGTTTCTAATAGTTTCTTAGTGTCAAAAATTCCGAACTGAAATTTCAGATATTTTAAGTTATCTGTTTGATTAATAAATAAATCAATAACTTTACTTAAACAAATTGTAGAATTTTATAACTAATACAAAATGATATTTACTTAATTTGTGATGATAATTGTAAGGTGCCTTAAATTTTTTTAAATTACCAAACATTTTAAAATGATTAATAAATTTCCAGATTTTATTATTTTTCGAATGATCAATTCTAGAAAATTAGTCTATTTCTTAAAATCAATTCCTAATTAATTAATTAAAACATAAGTAATAAATTTTCATGGAAAGTAAAATAAAAATATTTATAATAATTAAATTAAGATAAATCATTTCTTATCCTTTCTATTCATTATGGTACAGTTCAATATGAATTATAAAAATTAGTTATTTATTATTTGTTAATTATTATTCTTAAAGTATAATCGAAATATTTATGATCTTAATTTTTACAAATCCTGTCTAAGTTAAATTGTCGGAAATTTATATAAAGATTTTTCCTTATTCTTCACTCTAAAAATTAACTCAATCTCAAATATATTTAATGACATTTAATAATAATAAAAATATGAATGTAGATATAAATAATTAAGTTCTCGTTAAATTTAAATAATGTGATCTCAAAATGATTTTATAATATTCTTCTCTTAAAGTACTGTTCTGATGATAAAAGTTTCATTTTTCATAATTATTGATTGATAAAATTAAAAGAAACTTGTTCAAAAATCAAAGAAGTGCTTTTGTAAGCAGCACGTGTAAGGGGCAAAAAGAAATTTTTTTACTGTTAAAATATTCCCAATAATAAATAACAAATATTTATTAAATACTAAATATTATTATTAAATATCAACGATTTCCTGAACGTGACTATTATTTATGATATAAAATAATTTATTAAATATATGAAAAACTCACGAAGAGATTTCTATCTTTATCAAAAAACTTAATGATGGACGACAGACCAATTATTTCAAAATTTTATTCTGTTAAATTATCTCATTTCACTTCGCCGATAGGATACACTCCAGCTAGAACCCCTTGTTTAGATAATAAGAAAATAATACGATTATATGATATGCTATAATTAATTTTATCATTAGGTTGTCCAATAAATCCATGTCGTGTAATTAAAACCAAATTTATTTATAATTTCAATATACATTGATGCCATTTTTATTGACTTATTCTAAAGGATATAAATTGTTCTTTTCAAAGTAAACTTTTTATAATATTTTCATATTAAACCTTTTTTTTTACCGATTTCTTTAAAAATGTTCCAAGTAGATAAAACTGAAAATCTCTGACAGATACTTTTATATGAATACATAAGAGTCAAGTCGAAATATATCGAGTGTATACTGGAAATTCTCTGAATGATAAAGGAAAGTTACTAAAAATAAATTTACAGTAAAAATAAAATATATAAAAGATATTTTAGTAAATTAATATAAGAATTAAATTATTAAATAAACAATATAAATAAGAGAACAATAATTATAAAGAACACAATAAACATTTATATTTAGACAAGAGAAATTCTATCAAGACAAGTCTAACGACAGAATCACATCAGAATCACACCAAATTTTACGACAGAATCAAGAAAAAAATTAAATATAAGCAGACATAAAAGGGAGCACAAACATAAGAAAAATCAGAAATTTCTACATTTTCGAATTCAAAAATTTAGTTGACTTAATAGTAAACCTTTATTTATTTAACTCTTTCATACATTGATCTATAAGATTAATCAAGTATCAATATTATAAATAATTAAATTAAATTAAAATCATTTAAATAAATTGACAAGTCTATATAATTGCATAATTTACAAATTAATTAAGTCTTATAAATATGTGTTAGGTTGTAATCATAATATCAAATAATTTTTGTATATCTTTCTTCATTTCAGACGCTGAATTTTTGCTTTTGTAATTTACATACCAATTAGAGTAGTGAAATACTTTTCCTTTAAGACTTTTGATATACTGTATTTATATCAATACGAAAGGATAACTGAACTTCAATTAATCGTCAAAATTTGGAATTTTTCTTAATTATTATTATAGAAATTACTCTTAACTGTATAAAATACAAACATTTGTAATTATCTTTTGATTTTAATACAGGTTATAAAATTTTAATCCTGGCTAATAATAAATTCACGTGTTAAAAATCTTCGACCGTTAGGCTCTTATTGGCGCCCCATTTATTTAAGAGACTTAAAAATATGAATTATGATAAAATAATAAATGTATGTGATCCAATGAATGATAATTGTTGTAAGTTTAAAATATGTGATGCAAGGTTTTATAGGATATCATCTGACAAAACAAATTAGGAAAGATTCATTAAATGAAATTAGTATAAATAGAATTGTAGGTAGAAAAAATAATTTGATTCTATTTAATATTCAAAATCAACTAAAGTTATTTGAAGATGAAAAAAAGGAAAACATTATTTAAAATAGAAGAACTTGGAAAAGAACTTTTACAATATAATCCTCAAGATGAACCAAAACATTTAACAGAAAGAAATAAAACTTGAATTAAAATATGAAAAATTTAACAAATATTTGTATTATTTCTTGAATTACCAGAAACAAAATGGCAAATTGAGACGGTACAACACAAGCTTTACAATATCTCAAATCTCACATAACCAAGTTTGAATATTTATTGCTTTTAGAGAATCAGAATTTGATTTTAATAAAGATAATATCTTGTTTATTCAAAATAAAAAAAATTTTTTGAGAGTTAAAGTTAATAGTTTATATTATCCTTTATTTCCAATTTAATTTGAGAAACGAAAAAATAATAAAACTTTTACAAATTGGTAAAACCATGTAAATATTTTAGCAAAGATCCTCAATTCAGTTGATTAGAATTTAAAATTTTAAATTCAATAATTTGTTCTGATTTAAAAGATCAACCAGACAATTTGAATTTAAATGGTGTTTATAACTTAACATATCTTAAAAGATATAAATTTTAAAGGAATAATGAATTTTATTTTGTTTCAAAATGAATTTAGGAAAATAAAACTAAGGGGTAAAATAATAAATATTTAAACAAATATAAAGGAGAATGAGAAAAAATAAAATGAAAGAAGACACAGAAAATGAATTACTCTTTAAAGATTTTCATTTTTTAATATTCATTTTTAAAATATTTTACTTTAATTTCTTGAAAAATATATTGCCAGTAATCAAATTATTCCTTTTGTTTAATTCTTTTGAGCAATTAAATGTCTTAAAAATTTCCAATTATAACAAAATTTTAAATACATTTTATCATCTAATTGAAATTGGTAAAGTATGATCTACGTGGTAAGGCTAAAAAGTACTTTGCCTATACTAGAAATAATGAATATATTTATAAAATTTTGCACATAAAATAATAATCACATTGTTAAGTTTGCTGAAAATGTACATTTTAAACGAGTTGGATAAAAAAGATCGATATTGAACTTTTGAGAAACTTAAAATAAACTGTTTATAACTCAGAAAGTTTTAGTGCACGTATGGACGGAATTAAAATTTGAGTGACAATAAAAAATCGATTGCAAAATATAAACTTTGAAAACGATAAACTGAGATAACAAGGTTTTTGCTAAAATATATTTTGAAATAAAACTAAAAAAATTATTATCGATACATATTATTTTTGAGTTAAAACCCGAGATATGAAGATTGCTAAGATAAGACAGATCATCATTGGGTATCCTACTCTCAAAGCCCCTAATTAAAAGTACGGTTCTCCGTCCTACTATACCTGGAGAACAAAAAAAAGAAAATATTGGGAAATAAGAAAAAGGTAAAAGCTTATTTGATCCTTAAGTGTTGGAGTAGCTGTCCTTTAGTATTTACTTAATTTAATTAATTGACCTTTAATTTATAATTTCGAATCGAATTATAGTTAAGGGGTTTTCGTTATTTGAGAATCGTTTCACCTAATGATAGTGTGAAACAGAAAATTATTTAGAATTAATTAGTTAGTAAAATTTGAAATCAAATTACCTAATGAATAAGTTAGTTAAACAAAAAATTTACTTATTGTAATAAATAATCGTCTGTGACTGTCATTCGGTTAAGGGCTGCTGTTTCTCGACTTTGTTTTCTTTTTTCTGATTTTCGCTGAAATTTATTGTTTCTTTTATACAAAAAATCTGTCGTTTCTTCTATTGTTATGCGGGCTACTTTTTGGTACTGGTTTGAATACTGGATAGGTTTAAATTAATTTGTTTTCCTTTCTGAAGTGCAGTTTTAAAATTTTTTATGGTAGTTTGACGATTATGCTAGTCTTTGAAAAATAATTCTTTTCATCGGCTTTTTGTAACTAATTTTTTGTGTCTTCTTTCTAATTAATCTGATTATTTATTAATTTTTAATAATAGTAACTTTATGTTACTAATTTCTAAATTATTATATAAAATATTATTGTATATTTCTATTTATAGTAAGGTGTATAAAAATTTATAATTTATTTATTTACTTAGTAACTTTTTGTTGCTACTAAATTGTTAAGCCAATTTTTATTATTAATCACCTAAATACGTTATTAATTAATTATAATAATTATTATATTATATTTTTTGTTTTAATAAACAATACATAATTTTCATATTTTAATTATTAAATTTTATATTATTTTTTGTCAACAGAGAAGAGAGAAAAATAAATTCGGGTTTTAACTCTTACATATAAAAAATAAAAATTATATTTTCAAATAATAACAAATAAAAACTCAAAACTAAACACCAAAAGTTTGTTATCAGAGTTCAAAATATTGTGTTATCAAAAAGTTCTAAATATTTTGTATTTGAATGAATTGGAAACTAGGTCTGGGAGTCTCCACAATATATAGACATGAAATATATCATTTGTTTAAATATTCTTATTTTTGTTTCCACTAGATATAATATACTATATATATAATGTAGAATTCTTAAGTGTGACTCGGTTTTTACGACTGAAGGGATCTACCAAGCAGGAAATTATTAATGAGCTGAAAATGTTATACGGTGAAGAAATCCCATGTGAGGTAACTGTATCTGTAACTGGATCCACGATTTTTCATCTGGCCGTACAAGTATTTTTGAAGCATCCAAAAATTAATGGGTTATATTAATTAATTAATTTACTGTGCCAAAATTAATGAAGAAATTATTTCAAAATTGAAAGAAATTATAAAAAAGAAAGAAAAATTAATCTAACTCAGCGGTTTAAGAATCTAAGTGTATGCAAAGCTGCTTCTAGACCAAATCTGAATCCGACAGCTATGTAGCAAGTATGTGCCGAGATTTCTAATAGTAGATATGATGGCTAGACAAAAAATAGCATCTGAAAAGATTCTTGTCATGTTGATGTTGTTTGACAAATTTTTAATAGAGTTTCATAAATACAGACCAGACGTCATTGAGTCGTTGCATTCCTTACTCTAAGAGTCAAAACAGTGAGTTTTTAAAAATGAGAAGATATCTAAAGTCTTGTGTTTGGGAATATTTCATCTTAAATGTTCCTTGTTGACTTATTATTGTTTTATTACACAATGATTAGAAAATATATCTAAAATTTTATCATACTTTTTTTTCTATTTTATTACTTTTATTAATTCTTTTTATTCTACTATCATACTACGCAAAACCAGAAAATGATTTTCTTTGTAAAAATAGAAGATCGTAGTGCAGATATCTAATTATAATCCACACAAAACTTGGATATATCATTTAGATGCACATGTGAAGGGTCTATATAAAACTCTAAACATTCAAAAATACTATAAATACTGTTAGTTGAAAATTAATCAGAGATACCGGGATTCGAACCCAGGACCGTTCACATGCGCATCGACTGCTCTGATCACTGAGCTACATCCACTAATTTTCAATTTATCTCACAAATACAAACGTTGAAAGCCCTTAAAATACAAATGAAACGGGAAAAATGCTAAGAATAATATAAAGAAGTGCTTGTTCGAAAATATTTTGAGACGAAATAATAAAAAGATCCTATCAGGATAAAACAAAGATTTAAAAATCTTATATAATGGACAATGATCGTATTTTAAAATAGCATAAGTATTATAAATTTAAATATATATTTCTTTTTTTCAATATTGTTGCTTTTTTTTTATCTATAAAAATACTACATATACTACATTACAAGACTATTAACTACTTTATCTTTAAACTATTCAATAGTATTTATTATCAAAATTAAGAAATCAGTTATTATCTTCAAGTTTTGCATTCCATTAATATTTCCAATTTTTAATTATGAAATAAGCTTAATTTATTTTTCATTATATGAAATTTTTTTATAAAATCTTAAAATATAACATTATTACAAAAATTAGAGAGTCAAAATAAAACTGAAAAACGAATTATGTTGCTTATCAATTAAAAATAATTTTAAATAAAACTTTAGATCATTTAAAAGTGAATGAACTGCATAAAAATCAATTTCAATTTCTGTAAATTGTATAATGATATTACCTAAAGAGAGCGATGCTCAATTTCTAAGATTAATTTTTAAATACATTTAAAACCTGTTAATCTCAAAACTAGAAGGAAGTAATTTAAAAATTCTACTTTTCAAGTAAGTGTTAGAAAGAAAAATAAATTTACGATTGAATAATAACATTGAATGAAATTATTTTGTAAAATTTATAATTATTTTTATGGCTGAAATTAGCATCCTACAAAAACTTTAAAATTGCAGATTTTTAAGCTTAAGGAATAGCTTTTTGTTATAATTTAAGTTAAAAATTAAATAAATTACAAAGAATCCAAATAATATTTGAGATGATTTGCTGAACATTTTTTATCTCTGTATCCTGATAGTAATTTAAAATGAACTTCGCTTTCAATATCAATCTTAAAAATTATTTTTTATTTATTTTAAATAATCACTGCATAAAATTATGAATTTCCAATTTGAATGTATGTTAAAATGTCTTAAAATACTACCTAAATTGTCCATGTCTTTCAAATTAAATGTTTTCAGAAATATACTGCAAATGAGTAAATCCAAATAATTATTTATTAGTTTTAAAAACGTCTGTTAAAAAAAAGAATGCTTATATTTATTTCATATTTTTATAACTTAAAAATTCCTAAATCTTGTTTTAAAATTAAAACTATGACTAATTCTGATCAACATTGAATCAAGCGTAAAACGCTTATCAAACCTTGTTTTATATAAATCATTGAGTTTTTATTACGTTTTATAATTAGGGCATTTGAGCAATTATAATACACCAGAAATTTTTTACTAATTAAATTCTGACTCAGACACTTATAGTTTCTCAGTCTTACCATGATTATCAATTTTTAAATTATAAAAATCAATGAGGTATTTATACATTTCCTTTTGAAACGATAAACTATCAATCCGTAAAAAAGATTCAACTATTTAGATGATCATATTGAATTTTTTTTATCATTATACAAATATTAATATTACTTCAACAGAAAATTTTAGTTTCTAAATGCTCAACCAATATTAATGTAAAATTATTGGTTATTTATAAGTCCTAAATTTCAAGCTTTTGCAAAATTCACATTATTCCAGTACTCAAATAAAGTACAAAGACAAAATTACCTTATGAAATAACTTAACCAATAAATTCATTTTACAATGAATCATACACCAATAGATTTATCACTTTCACATTCTGTACTTTTCCAAACAACGTTTCTCAAAACGCATTGAAGAATTTCAATCCTACGTTTTTACTTTTCATTTGGTTACACTTCTCTTTCTTATCAATTTCAAGCTTAATTAAGGAAACAGTTTACTTTAAAATGAGCATGGAGCTATAGTAACAAAGTTGTAAACATTGTAACCCGTTATAAAAGGTTCCTTGTCTAATTGCCACCTAAACTCTTCAAAAAAACCAATCACTACTACCAATCTTCTACGATAGGCGGTGAAAAAATTCAGAAGCGATAATTTTTCAAAAACAATTCTTTCTCGGTCGGCCCACGTTTCCTTAACGAATTTTTATTGGTATAGGATTTGAATACGAGTACACACAGTGTGAAAGAATTAGATTGAAAACATGAACAAATAAAAATTTCATGACAACGGGACAATTGATTGAGGATTTGGGCAAAGAGTGAGAGCACTTTAACGACAGATAGACAAAAACAAAATATTTACAAAAGCAATCTATTCAAATTCTGAAAAGATATGAAAACAAGAGTGATTTTACCATATCTCATCATCACCGTCATCATTGATTGGTTGCTGTCGAATGCCAAAAATTACACAGATCAAAATTTGCAAATATTTATATATCATATATAATATATATGTACTAAAACCTGCAACTCTCATGGGTATCACACTGTTACGGGCGTGCTGTCTTAAGGCATCATATCAAGAACAATCGCCAATAGCCGACTGGAGGTAGGTCAGCTCGGCTTCTGTGTCGACGGGAAAGAATGAGTTGCATTCGTTAACCTTATCCGTCCAGGCAAGAACGTACAGATCATTGACAATGTAAAAATCGCTCAGTCCGATCAAATCACCTGTAATTGGATGAACTGAACAATTGTGCCCCTCCCAATTTCGATGTGAAAGTAGTTGCACAATGTCTTCTGTAAGTTGGATGGGCTCTTGATTGGCGATGTCGCAACCGTAAATGTCTAAGTTTGGCTGAAAATCGCTTATGTTCGGCAATACAGGCAAATCGTTCATTCGATTGGTGATCGGTGGATCGTGGTGCTTTGATTTCTTTATGCACGATTTGAGAGGAATTTTGATTTTGAGAGAACATTTCTCCAAATCGTCTGATAATGTCGGCGTAGCAACTAATTGAGCGTGGTTGTCTGATATAAGCGGCTTTTTGATGTCTAAGCTCTTTGGTGAACTCTTATTCGTATGGTTGTATGGACTGCTTTTTATTATATTTTGGTTAGCTATATGCTTGTAATTGTCACTTAAGTTACTGCAAGAATGATTTCGTTCTGAAGATACCGAATGATTGCTATTTGTTGAACGAGTCGTCGACGGAAATTCAACAAAGTCATTCACAAGGTCGTTATCGTTAACAATCACATTAGGTTGTAAGGTTTTTGGAGAAAATTTGGAGCTCTTGCTAACATTTTCATTCATCCACTGATTACTTTTGACTGACTTAGATAATTTCGGTTTCGGTCTGACAGATTCTGGTATACAGGACTTTGGGATGTCGTCTTCGAAAGCTATTTCATTACACAGAATTTTCTTTTTAGTATCGTAACCAACAAGATCTCCCATGCCGGCCAGAAGCTCTCTGGTCGATTTAACTTTCTGCAAAGGTATTGGAGTAATACCATTCACTGAAGAATCGTGTTTCCTTTTCCGATGCTTGTTCGTTGATGTGGAAGAAGACCTACTCGTTTCAAGATCTTCGTTGCGCTTGAATAACTTTACGTCAGGAAAATGCGAGCCATCTGAGCTATTCTCGGTTTTTGTCTTTCGATATTTATTTTTATCATTTGATGAGTTACTAAATTCATGATTACCACTTTGATTGAACAGCTTATTAACATCAGGAAAATGCAAGGTACTTGGACTGCCATGAGGCTTTTGTGACATTCTATTAATGCTGCTAGACTTATATAGAGGTGGACAAGAATCACTGACCATGTGTATTTCTTTGAGAAGAGATTTAGGGGATTCTGAAGAAATATTTTTATTAAGGCGAATCTTCTTGTTAGGCATTTCACTATTATCACAGTCTCTTGATTTGATTTCCAAACCATTCATGTTTCCCAAGTTATTTGAGCTTTTGTAGTTATTATGAATTTTTACATGTTTGCTTATATGATTCTCATTGTTGTAATGGGAATTACAATTTGATTCAGGTATCAATTTATCACAACCGTTTGAATTTGAAGATTTTGGAACTCTGTTAGCTTTTTTATTATGATGAGGTA
Organism: Bipalium vagum; assembly: GCA_037834085.1. Taxonomy (NCBI): domain Eukaryota; kingdom Metazoa; phylum Platyhelminthes; order Tricladida; family Geoplanidae; genus Bipalium; species Bipalium vagum. The sequence goes on from JBBMKC010205888.1 coordinate 11,515, forward strand.
AAAGCTGATCATTCCACTGTTTTATGAGATCTTTCAAACTTTTTTTAATATCCGATTGGGCATCTTTGAAATGACGAATATCATTTACAATTTTACCAATTCTACTTGTATTTAAAATATCTAGAGTCATAGGAAATGATTCCAATTCCTTTAGAGCTTCTTTAATATCTGTTACCTTGTTGATTTTCTTCTACAAAACAATTACTATATTATTATTTAAAATTTTTTAAAACCCAACTCCACAGTTAAAAATTATTAAAAACTTTCCTCAAAATATCAATTAGTCTTTAATAACTGTTATCATAAGCAAATTATACTTTTTAAAGTTATCGTACGTATATAGTAAAAATTTGATGTAGAATTGTTAAATTTTGATTATTTACCTGATTTAAATCAACAGCTGCAATTAATTTAATCTTCAGGCTATCAATGTAATCATTCATATTAAAGAAAATCCAGTAGATATTTTCAAAAATTGTGTTTATAAACCAGTAATATAAACAAATTTAAATTCATAATATTTTGGAATAAAATATGTATTTTGAAAATATTTGCTTTTTCCATTTTTCAAATTTTAATTAAAAAATATTTTATTATTATTTATAAGTAATTAATTTAATAATCATGAATTTTTAATACATTCTTAGTTCAAAAAATTTACAATAAATCCTGTTTTCATAGAAAAACTAACTATAGTTTTCTTTGATTTTTAACTATTTTTATTTTTAATTAAATTTTATCTATTTAAATTAATTTTATACTTCTGAAATATAAAAAGTAATATAATGTATCAAGATCATGATGAAATACTTTCTGAATATGTCCATTTGTGTTAAGTACTTTTATTATTGTGATTTCTTATTCAAATAATATATTAAATATTTCCCGGTACACATACTCATTCGTTCGCAAAAAACGTGTTTATAAACAGGGTACACTTTGTGTCTTATAAATAAGTAAAAAAGTCACTAAAAATAAATTACTCTATTTTTTATTTTTTCTTTTAAAAATGGCAAACCGAAACATGATAGCAGATTCAAACATCAACCTTAATGAATGGCAGGCGATAAAAAATGTTTTACTTTTTGAAGATCGTTCTTTTCCAGATGATTTATTTCATGTTAATTATAATCTAAGATTTCTCAATTTTGATGGTAATACAATTACTTATTTAAATTCTCATTATTATAAAAAATCATTTCGGAACAGTTTATCAATTTAAATTTCTTCGAAGGATATTACAGAAAGAACCATTAATAATTGTCTAAATCGTATTTTAGAAACCATTACAAATAATAATTATAATGTTAAGCTAACACCTTTACATCATTTAATTTTTTCAAGTCATGGTTGTTTTCCTTTATGTAAAAAAGGAGAAGTAGTAAGTCAATTATTTACAAGATTAGAAAATTTTTTTTCAATCAGAAGAAACATTAAATATTGAAAAAGTCATTTATGAATTTTTGATTTTACCAAAATCAACAGGAAAAGGAAGAAACAATGTTAGTTATAGTGGTAGTAATTCTAAAAATCTAGTAATTAAAAATTTTGCAAAATATTCAGTTAACATAATTCAAAATAATGATACAATGTGTTTAGTTAGATCAATAATAATTTCTTTGACTTACGATAATGAAACAAATAAAAATTATTTTAATTTTGGAGAACGCGATAATAGAGTGAGATATATTAGAAGAGGCGTTTAAATTCAAAAAGATTATGCTATCCAATTACATAATATGGCTCAAGTAAAAATTAAAGAAATTGGAAATAATATTGATGATTTAAAATTATTTGAAAATTTTTTAAATGTAAGAATTATAGTTTATACTAATAATAATAATGAATCTATTTTATATAGAGGTAATGAAAATTTTACAAAAAAAACTTACCCTAAAATCCCGTTTATAATGCGCAGCTGTGTATAACACGCAGCTTAATTTTCAACCAAATATTTTATTCCAATTTTTTTGTTGTATAACACGCATATTTGTTTTAATATTATATATGTTTGTTTCATTTTCAAATTA
>JBBMKC010205899.1:0-13544 GCA_037834085.1 Bipalium vagum
ATATAATTAATAATAAAATTAATAATATAATTAATAATAAAATTAATAATAAAATTAATAATAAAATTAATATTAAAAAATATTATTAAAAATAATATTTAAAAAAATTAAAATTCATATTTCATCAAGAACAAAAATCGATTGATTTTTAACATAATCAAATCAGTCTTTTTGGCATTTATTTACTTAATTTTTATTATCTGAGCCTTATCATTTTTATTGACAGGGAAATTCATTTAGGTTGTCAAGTCGAAGAGTAATAACAATTAATCTCTCTTCTGGAAATAAGAATTGATTAAACATTAAAAAACAAGACTTGACTTTCTGAGACTCGGCAGCCGAGCTTCGTGGTAGACAACTCATGTAACCTGAGTTCCAGTCCTTTTTTAAAGTCTCTCACATGGTATCACTTTAGCCACCTGTGCAATGTTATATCTTTTGAGACTACTAATATTATCTATTAAATAATATTACTAATTAATTTTGAAACCCATTTTGAAAGATTAACAAAACTTTATAAATAGATTTCTCATGAACTGAAAGCGAATCAGAAATATTGTCTTCACAAGTTTCTTCATCGCTACTTTTACGCAGTCGAAATGGACCATTTATTGACAGAATAATCACGTGCGACGAAAAATGATTACTCCTTCATAACCGTATCCGATCAACGCAATGACTTAATTAAAACGAAATTTTAAAAAATTATCCAAAGAAGATAACGATTATTATTTGGTGATCAAAAATTGAACTAATTCATTTTAACTTTTTCAAACGCGGTAAAACCATTAACGCTGAAAAATACAGCAGTGAAATGCACAAAAAATTGTATGTACAATATCAGGCTTTAGTTATTGGAATTGGCCCTATTTTACAAGACGACAGTTCGAGACCAGACAATAGATCATTGAAAATGCTGTTCAACAATTCATCGCTTCCAGAATTCCTGAGTTTTATGTAACTGGCATAGATAAACATATTTCGCCATTCCAAAAGTGTACTGATTTCAATAATGATTAATTTTCTTAATAACAGTTCTTTTAAAATGACTTATGATTGATTAAACCTAAGATTGAAAAAACGAAGTTTCTTTTCTTATTGTGATTAATGACTTAAATTTGTTTAAATTCAATATTTATAATTGTGAGCTTCTTCAATAGAACTCACTTCTTTGGAAAAAGAGAAGCGCATTTATTTAGTTAAAAATCTGCCAAACGGCTCGAAAATTTAAACAACTTCAAATATGACTTAATTAAAGATCAACAATTATTTGTTGATTTTCTTTAATTGTCTCATAATAAAAAATACCTAAATTTAAAGAATTCAACAGAGATTTGTCACAATTAATTTCAAATATTTGTTTGTTTTATTAAACTCAAAACTGAAGAAATAGTTTCGAAGCAGTTTCTATAAAAATTAAAAAAGGAATTTTCTTTTCAATTAACAGTCAACATAAATATTTTCATGAAGTCTCTGTGTCGTGTTCTGAAAACATATTTCGAAAAACCATTTCCAATTATCCCCCAGCACACGTCCATCACACAGAAAATTTTGTTTGAATAAGTATGGAAAAGATAAAAACAAAAAAATATATTTCAAATTGTCATTAAAAAATTAACAAAATAAGTTAATAAGTATATTGAAAAAAAAAGAAAAATGAATCTGTTTTGCCCCTCAGTTATCTAAGAAAAACAATTGCGCTGTCGATTTTAGCCATTGAAGGCAGTGTCATTGCCGTGTAGTTCGCAAAATTGATGGGAAATGGATTTCAGACTCTGAGAAGGAGAAAAATCGGTGGAGACCAGCGTGTGGGTTATTTCTCTGCTTTGGCTGTGCCCACTGTTTATATGTCGATGAAAAGGGAAACCGATTTTGTTATATAAATTGATTAATTAGACATTTAAAATATGTAGATTTTTTCCTTTGCAGTTTTTCTTTATTTTCATATTGACTTTAAATCAGTGTAACATAATTAAAATTATATTTATATCAGGGAATCGAAAATTATTATTACAAAAAAAAGATGGAATTTTTTTTTGTTTAAATTTTCCCCGGTATCGCCTTCCATTCAGGTCGGGGAAGTTTAAACAAGTGTCGGGATGACCTTTTTACTGGGAATATTTTAAGTATAAATTTATATATCATATAATTTTCTATAAATACCGTAAACTTTAAACAAAACAAAAATTCCTCCTAAGACATTTTAAAAATGAAAAAAAACCTGACGATGGAAATTATTTGAGAAATTTGTAATATTATTTATTTTGAGACTGTCTAAAATTTTTCTAATCAAAATTGAATAAGGATAAAGACGTTTTCATTTTTAAGAAAGAAATCCCTGTTATATTGGGATATAATCCATGAAGGAAGATATTTTTTATTCATTTTTTAAGTAAAATCCATATTCTTAATATGCAAACAAATTTTATCAAATCATGGGATATTAACGTCTTAAAATTTAGAAAATACTTTTCAATTTTAACATTATTAATTTATTATATTTTATAATACAATAATCAATAAATTAATTAAAACATTATTATTATAATACTTAATACATAATATTTAAAACAAAATACTTTAATTAAATTTTTAAGTGGTGATTAGTACTGAGTTTGCCGTGTAAACTTTTTATGCCTTTGCCTGGATTGTATATTTTCTCAACATTACTAATCTTGAAGGATGGATTTAGTTTAATAAATATAAGTAACACTTTGTTTTATGTAAACCTTTTTTCATTAAATTCTACTTAATTAATTAAATTTTTTAAAATGATTATTAAAACAATAATATTGAATCAATATTTATGGTTAAATTGACCGGTATTTAAAAAATATCGTATTTGAAGGTTCTTACCAACAAACAGTTCTTTTTGGTGGTTAGCCGTCAAAAATTAAAGCCATAATCATTATTCTTAAAAATTCTAATAATAATAAATCACTACATTATGAATATAAATAGGATTTTAAAATTGAAAATTCCTATGGTCTGATTAGCATCCTACATACAAAAGACCGATTTTTGATTAAGTAGTATTAATGAGGTTAAGAATATAACATTGATTTAAATATCAAGCTTTTTTCTACTTTACAGTTTGTCTAATAAAAATATTAATGAATAACAGAAATTTCATAATAAGAGAATATTCATATATTCAATAATTAAAGATCATTAAAATCCAATTATTCCTCGGTTGGTTCCATTACACAAATAGAATTCATACAGGATTTATTCAGTTAAAATGGATTAGATAAACTTTACACCAATACAAATAGTTGTAAATTAAATTTTTATCCAAATTTTTGAGGTTTGATTTTGAACACATCTTGGCCGATGGAATTGACGAAGAATATCACTTCAGGTAAAATATTTTGCTACCATTCTCTTTGATGACGAAATTAAATAGAAATCTATAGGCGCTTGATCTGACCGAATCTCTGAGTTATTATCAGGTGAATCGAATGTGCTCCCAACGTTGAGAAGAGGTCTGATTGGATGTTGATGAATGGTTTCATTAATGAACAAGGCCGCTGTAATAGAAAGTAGTGAAATGTATTCTTTGGAACATTGAATAATTATTTGATTAGATATACAAATAAGTTTTGTGGTTTTTTTGTGAATTAGAAACTTTAAAATGAAAAATCGGAACAATGTATTTTATTTAAAGTATTATCTATCGCTAACTATTACTTTCCCATCTCTCTGAGAGCATTTGAATTCGGCGACGAAAGAGCTGTTTATCTTTGGAGGCAATTCAATAATCTATCCATTTTTTGCATTATTCGTAAGATTGGAAGTGCACATCAGCTATATAATATTTGTACTTTTTCTAACAACAACATTTCTAATGTGTACACTATCAAAGATAATTACATCCTTGTGCAAATTAATTGGCGCAAAACATTTCTAAATTAAAAATCTTACTACAAGCAGACAATTTTAAATTATATACATTTATTATGACGTCAATAACTGATAAAATAATTAAGCTACTCGATATTACATTTTAACTTAAGTTAATTTCAAGTCAATCGGTATTCAAAATCTATATTACACTCAGCAAACACACATAGATCATAACTTTACACGAACACAAGTCAACAACATTTCGAGAGATTGTTCCAATTGCTGGTGTGATTCTTGCACTGTCAGCCGTTTCATCAGATTGAAACAAGATACTGGATCGCTTTTCCAAACTCAAAGGTAGGTGTGATCGTAAAAAGAAAACCACTGCAATAGAGGATGCATAATTACTGCGTCAAAGCAAAAAATGAAATTTTGCTTAAACATAGAAGAGGTCATATCCCTAACTGATGTGTTTGAATACAAACTTTTATGTAAAATAAACTGTACAATTTTAATTAAATAAAAAATTGATTGTTAATATATTTTTATTTGTTGTTTAAATTAATTTGCACAATGGTGAATATTTCTGATATTTTCTCAACATTTTTATTGAGTGATATGTTATAACAAAAATATTTTCTTTTATAAATATAAAAATAAATAAATGATTGTCTGACCATCTATTCAGTTCACCTAAACAAACTCGTTTTTTCAATGCAGATTTTCATTCAACGAAAAATCCCAGAGAAATTACCAGAAATCCCGCTGCAAAGGCCACCTATACTTTTATCATAAAAATTCTAAACTTCTTTATTATTATGTGTAGAAATCTCAGGTATCGAGCCCTCTTTCATAATGGCAGCTTTCTACATGAATTAATGAGTTACACCAGTACCTTCAGACCATTATATCAAACTTACATTTTGAGGGAAAGAAGTAGACCATTCACTCAAAAGAAAATATTATATTTAAGTCGGAGTACCATGGTTATCTGAAAGTGTTCTCTTGTTTTGGTTTTCTCTTCAAACTTTCAAGTATATAAGAATCCACATATATAAGAATTGTAAATAATAAAAATATTTTATTTTCTGGCTTATATATCTTGACGAGTGTTCCGCCTGTGTATTTCTCGGGATTTTTTGGGAAGGTTGCGTGATTCAATACTGATTTTCATTGAATCATTTTCCTGTTTATTTTTCTGCAAATGAGATTTTGAGAGTTGATAAATTAGAGATAATTTTCAACATTTCTTTCGATCTGTGATTTTTTTATGTTTTTGGAGGTAATGATGAATTTTTTATTTTTTATCAGTATGTTTTTCAAATATGGAAGGCCGACAAATGGTTTTAACGTGCCAGTTCCGATTCTATCTCTTTGAAGATGTCCTTTGTAATTTTATTATATATTTCGGCATACACTTTGTTTGAACTCTTATTTCTTCTTTCTACTGTAATTTACATAATAAAATTAAGAAAAAAATTAAAATAATATTTAATAATAAAATCCTGAAGAAACGTTTTGAAGAAAGGTGATTTTACTTTTCCTTAATAAGAATAAACCGCTTTACTGAAAAGGCTTCTTTCTAATTTTTGTGTTAATATTTTATTAATTAATTATTGATTGTACTCATCACTTTGGATATTATTTATTTATATTGCAAATTGAAAATGCGAAAAAAATAGAAGGATAATTTTTGAATTTTGTTTTAATATTCAGTGATTTGAATCTTTATTGAGAAGAATCATTTAAATGCAAGATGATTTCTGCGGACTTCTAGGAGAAACAACGGGAGAATATTGAAATAATCAACAAATATAATAAATACCTTTCTTTTACCATAATATTAAGACAAAATGAACAATCCATTCAAACAAGATTGTAAGAATTGCATAGTTGTGTTGGTAACTCAAGAACAATCAACGCAGACGCCAGAGTTCCGTAAGATTCAAAGGTCATTTTCAATTAATCTCACATCCCCTCCTTTAAAGCTAACATTCAAACCCTTAACTGCCTTGAATTTCTAACTTCCATTACCTTTCCTATACTTGGCTTTTTACTTTCGAGAACTCGTCCGCTGGTTGGTGTCCTGGTGTTGTCGTGACGTTAGTTGAAAATTAATCTGAGATACCGAGATTCGAACATACAATTTTTTTTTAAAAACAAGTTTTTTCTTTCATGAACTTTATCATTTTCAAATAAATGTGGCTTTGCTTCATCTTCATTTTGGAGCAGGTCATCATCACAGTCGTCGAGATTTTCAGCAGCATCATTAGAAAGGCATTGATTTTGGTGGTCATTGAGGTTTTCATGTTCAATTTCGTGGAGCTCGGAGAAATTTACTGATGGTTCTTCAACATCTCTGTGAAATTTTCGTTGCACAGCACTCCGTTTGATATTAGACGCCACGCAAAATATTCTGATTTGGGTTATTTGGCATTTAGGAAATTGGAGACTTCTCAGAATTTCCTCATTTCGCTTTTGCCATGATCTAAGGCAGCTGACTGCGAACGTATCTAGCAGAACAGTTAAATCTGGCAGGGCTTTTTTGGTCTGGTAGAGAAGATCTTGGTTCCAGTAGATGTTTTTCTCTGTATCATATCACGAAAGGACCTTTCACATGCACATGGACTGCTTTGATCGCTGAACTACATCTCCAAACAAATTTTCAATTAATCTCAAATACACCTTAGAATCACAAAACTTATGACTAGTTAGAGAAACAATTCAGAACCAAATAAGATTTGATAAATATTAATTTAAGTATTTAACATAATATTTAAAAATAAAATCCTGAAGAAACGTTTTTGAAGAGTTTTTTTTTGTGGCAGAGTTCTCATAAAGTATCCAGATCTGATGAATTCTAATGCCTACCAGGATGTAATGAACACAGAGTTGCTGCCAATATATGAGGCACAAAATATATTTTAACAAGATGGAGCTCCTTACCATAAGTCAAGATTGATGACTTCATTTTTGGAAAAGTCAAAGTTATGCGTACTGACTGAATGACCAACTCAATCATCAGATCTGGATATAATTGAACCAACGTGAGCTGATCTAAAAGCCAAGGTTGTTATGTGTAGGCCGGCAGATATTGATGCACTGTGGAAGAATTCGGAGGAAAAGTGGGGATGATTCCAACATCTAAGATTAAAAATCTTTATGAAAGCATACAAAAAAAGATCTGAGAAGTAATTAAAAATAAAGGTATGAATACAAGGTACTAATTTTGAGTATCTTAATTGTTCATGAGGTTGACTGTTTTTTTTTAAATGTTTTTGGTCATTTGAAATGTAAATAAAAGATGTTTTAGTCTTGTATTCAAAATAACTTAAAAATTTATGTTTTTGACAAAATCGGTTTTTTAAATTTACAAAAATAAGACTTTGGAAATTTTTGATTGGAAACATGTACTTCAACATATTCTCTCATACAGTTAAATAAAGACTGAATCAAAGTATTTATAATATTATATTTCCATCATTTTATGGAAATTATAAGGGTGACCCAAAACATATGGACGACACTGTATATCTCAATATAAAGTATTAGGTTGTCTGATAAATTCGTGCCGTTTTTAAAATGCAAAATTTTTATTTATAACATTTTTGAACTTTCCTCCTTCTAAGGAGATAGTTCAGGACTGTCTGTGGATTACAACTAAGTTGTTCGGATAATTCTCGTGTTGTTTGGCGATTGTCAGCTTTTAGAAGAGAGCTGAGACACTCTTCACTGAAATGAGATGGACGCCCGGAACGATAATATTTGCAAGATACGAAAAAAAATTATTTTCCACTAACCTCATAAAAACAATTAATCAAATTTTTTTTTAATGAAAATAATTAATTAAAAGAAAATGCAATTTTTTAATGCTTTGAGAATCTCAATTCACTACCGAGATACTCTCTGTAAAATTTTCTTAAGAAACTTTCACGGATTTATTAAACAATCAAACATCATTCTCGAAGCAAATTTTAATAAAATAATAAATTTTGCAAGTGATTTTCTTTCTATTCACTGCCCGTGTATTTAATTGATTTTGTGAGAAAATGGGAATGGGCTTAGAGATCTCGTCTTCGCTCTCTCAGAACCATCATCGGATTGAAGTTGATCAACGAACGACTTGCTTCCTCTCCCTAATCTGGTTGGTAAAGATGAAAGGAAAACAAGTGAATATTTTTAGCTACTCCAACCAGATTAATATGTAAACATTAGCAAAAATATGCTTTAAAAATCATTTATTTATTTTCGTTTCAATATATGACGTAATATGGAGATTGTTTTCACTCTACTGCCGTGAAACTATTTGCGGTTTTATTTTATAAATAAATTATATTATCAACAGTCCGATATTAAATTATTATTTTATTTTATTTTTATTAACGTTTTATGCATATTTTAGATATTTTTTATCATTTAGAAAAAAAGTTCTGTTAGAATATTTATTACTTTTTATAAACATAACCTTTTATATTAACATAAAAATATTTTTTATATTTATCCCCTTATGATTAGGTATATGTATTATAAATGATCCATTGTGTAAATAACTGTGAAAAAAAGTTTTTATTTGTTTAAATGAACTATTTGAATATATATTGTTTATGCATTTTTTAAAAATAATCTATAAAAATAGATTCTGACATCTTTAACTTTATCTTTTTATCCTTTTATAGATGGTGGTTTATTTACTACATAAGCAATATTTGATGTTATTTCATTTTGCTATTATTTCATTTGCCCTTGTGTAAAATCTGTATTTTCAAAAATAGTCACAATATTTATTGTATTACTACACTAACATCCATTTTGATTAGGTTAAAAATGATTTTTTCATAGGAAAGCTGTTTTGTATACTTTTACCGTGAATCGATTAATATGACCAGGTACAGTATATAAGGCAAACTTGCTACTAAATATATTTCTGGTAACTTGTCAAAAGTAGCCAACTCAATCTTCAGCCTTTATTATTTGAACTCCCTGGAGCATAAAATCGTGTAATGTTCCCTCTATTTTTCTTCTTAAAAGAATTCTTACAGAATTCTTTAGTTTAAAAAATACTAGTACTATCGGGTTTAGCATATATATTTAAGCCAATAACAATTTTAACTGAAGATCCAGTTCATTTGTAATTTCTTCCAAATATTTTTACTTTTGTGAATTCGAACGTTGTCCAACATTATATAGGCATTGTATACTTCTTTAACATGATGCAGATTTGTACATTGTTCTCTTATAGAACCAAGGAGAACCTAATCGATAACTGCCCTATCACTGATAATCTTTTAAATGCCTATAATATCATTTATTGAAACACTGAATATTAAAGACATTTCGTCCTCTAACTGTAAGAATTCGGATATTATCTCTGATTTCACAATTAGAGCAAGATTATGATATTCTCAAATGCACGTTGAATCCAATTTCATCAACAAAAATGGTGACTGATGAATTCAAATTTATTATAAAACCATATTACAATAATTTGTGCAGATCAATGTATTTAACCTTGTTTACAAGATGTAATTCCTTATGAGGTTTATTAATGATTATCATCATTTTTTTCTAAAAGCGTTATTGGTTGATTGAATTGACATGAGATACAATAACCTCTCATTTTCTAAGCCCTACTTAATTTGCTTCAGTGTACAATCCAGGTTTTCCGATACAAAATTTTCAATTTTTGATAAAAAATTCGACATTAATTTCTTCTTTATCTTCCTTTTGGCAATCTGTCTTTGTTGAGTCCATATACTGACCAACTGTTCTCCAGGCAGTCAAATATATTTTATCCCGTGATCTTTCGACATCTTTAAGATCGTATGATTGACGTATGTACATCTCGGTCAAGGTATGCCGTTTCTCATTGGTTATTGTCAAGCTTTTTCTTCTAAATATATTTGCTTCATTATTTGTGGTGATTTCAATATTCATATTCAAAGCGTTATAATAATATTGATTAGACAAGTGTAAACAGGTTATTGTATAAATACATATTTTCTTAAATTTTTACTTAGTCTTTTAAGCTTAAAAGTATAAGATTGGCTTTAAATGGTAAAATACATTTACGATTAAAACAAAAATTATGAAAAATTAAATAAAATAAATATTAAGTTGAGCCTACCTTAATGAACTTTCTTTTTAATCCAATATATTATTACTTTTTTATCATCCTTGCAAATAATATACCTGTTTTGGCTATTTAACCGTTTAATAGAGGGATTTATTCAGGTGTTGTTGACCAGAAACATAAAAGACCAAATTAGAAAATCTTCGTTAATTTCAAGAAGAACAAAAAGAAATATCTTGGGAACCGTGAGCAAATAATTTGAATCATGTTTTTTTTGACCGACTCGGTCAAATTTTTTCATGGGTTAATCTTGGGATATGAGGGCTGGCGTTATCTTGTAAGTAGAGCACATTCTTTCGATTGATCAAAGAAGGTTGTCTCTGGATAAGTGCTGCTTTTATTCGCTCAAGCTGATCACAATAGACTACAGCGGTGATACCCCACTTTCCAAGAATTCATAATGAATAATTCTGGCTGCTGTCCACCAAACTAACAATAAAATCTTTTATGGATGTAAGGGGTTCTTTGGAGTATGCAGTATTGCAACAGTTGAGGATAACCAATGACGAGATCACTTAATATTGCTGAATAATAGCCATTTTTTGTCGCAGATTAATAATAATAATAATAATAATAATTATAATAATAAGAAAAGACTCTTTTTTATATCTTGATAAGTTTGCTGAACAAATGGAAAAGCGGCTTACTTTATTAGATTAATCCTGTGGGACAAATTAATCTAATTTCCACTTCTTCCCCAGCTGGTGAAGATGAACCCGAATGATTTCATCGCTCACATTGAACTTTTTTGCAAGCTCTAAGCACGTTAAACTGGAATTTGCATCGATCAATTCTTTGAGATTGTTGTTATCAATGACCGTTGGTCTTCCATAACGTGCTTCATTGATTAGGCTGAAATCCCCCAATGAAAATTTTTGAAACCACTTTTGTGCTGCACGATCGCCTACATCATCAACTCCGAACGCCCTACATATTTTTCGCGCAGCTTCAGCAGCTTTCGTGCCAAGTTTGTAGTCATAGAGTAAACTACTTCGAATTAGCGCTTTTTGGGAGGCCATTTTGACTAAGTAATTGAACTTTTTAAACAATATTTTCTAAAGTTTTTTAAAAATCAATTGAAATAAAACAATATAAATAATTCCTATCAATAAGTATCAATAAAATCTATCATAATAGGCGGTATTTAAAAAAACCGCACGAACTTTATTGGTTACCTAATATATTTTTATAAAATCGTAAGAACAATAAAGAGTCAATAAGTAACCCTCAATGAATGAATCAAGGAATTGTATCCTGACTCATTCGTTCATCTACACGGCAATTTCCCTGAGGTCGAAAAGTGATATAGCAGAGGGTTTTTTTGTACATATGGTATTTTCGGAATAATTATGGACTGGTGTGTTAAGGGAGTTGTGAATTCTTCATTCTAGACACAAATAAGTCTTGGTTTTCCTTTTATGTGTGTAAATGATGAGTATGTGTTGTATTGTGTGCTGCCCAAGATTGATGAAAAAGAAAGAAATAAGCTAAGTGAAGATCAAAAAGAAATATGAAAAAAAGATGGTGCAAAAGTTTTAATTTTTTAATGGACACATTTATTTAGAAGTACTTTGAATTTCTCAAGAAAGGATTTTCTTCTAATAGAAAAATATCTATTGTAATTTACGCAATTTTTCGTGTAGCAGAGCCATAAAACACAATCAATAATAATTATAATAATAACAAACTGTTTTCTCTTAAAAACATAAATGCATATGATGGAACACCCATCACCACGCTGCTTATTGATTTAATATTCATTTCTTTAATATCAACATGAAAAAATTGAGATCGGTCAAAAAAGAAACTTGATAGTCATTTCGGTCAACAAAACATGATCCAATAATTAATATTATTTAAAACGGGTAATAAATAGAAATCTGGACTAATTTAATCGTTACCGAACAAGTAACAGGTGACAATTTTAAAGAAATTTATAATTCACATAAAACTTTATTCTCATAAAAATATATTTTCATTAATGTACAACGGAGTATGAGCCATGGCTGGCTAAATGTCTCAACTATATTCTTATACCTCTACAGGGTTCCTGTACCAGCTTAATGTCTTTTTTCAAGCAAAGTCGTATTTCTTTTTTTAATTGTTCAAAAATTTTTGCTCTCCAGTTAATTTTTATGCAAGAGATTTTAGAATGCTAAAGAAATATTTGATTGGACGAAATTTTGGAACATTTGTAGGATTGCAATCCTTAGTTGCAAAAGGTATTTTTTTCTTTTAAGAAGTCTTAGGTCTTTCTTGAGTAATGTAAAGAGGCTTTGTCCGTCCAGAAGACGAAGTTGCCATCAGAATGATGAGCCTTCAGAAAAGGAATTAAAATCTTGGACAAACATTCTTCCTAGTATATTTTCTGATTGATTGTCAAATCCCCATCCTTATTTATATTAAATTTAAAATAATCTTCTTGTCTAGAATTGATTTGTTCTCATAAATCAATAAATTCGTTGAAATGTTTCTGTACTTTAATTGTGATTGTTTAAATAAAAAGTTGCTTTGAAAAAATCTATTATCTTTCTGTTTCATTGATTTAATTTCAGTCACCACAGACAAATATCCCAAATTGTTCAAGTAACACAAATGTTAAATAATATTAATATTCTTTATAAAAATATCAGATAATATTTTTAAAAATTAAAAGATTTATCAAAAAATGACCCTCTTAAAAATTCTGCTTTCTTTTTTTTGTCCTTAAATATTCTTCATAATTATTGTTTAAATGATAATCAAAGCTTTTAACGTTTCACCTTTACGTATATTCTCTATAATACATTAACAGAATAACTTTTTGTAAAAAAAATTAACTGTTTTTGAAATTTATCTTATTTTATTAACAAAAACCTAGATACAAAAAATTCTGACATTTTCCTCTGATTTGATTGGTTAATAAATCTGGAAATTATAAAATTATAAAAAATAATTTTAAAAAGCAATCATTGAAAATAAAAATAAAAAATCTATAAATTTTATTACATTATGAAATTTCATTTTGAAAAAAATATTAAATTTTTTTCTTAGTAATATTTTTTTTCATAATGACTTTAGTGGAATCCCAGAAAAAACCGTTGGCTTTCTTTGGTGTCAAATCAAATTAGTCAAATGAAAGTAAATAAGTTAATGAAAAATATGATTAGAAAACCCCCATAATTATTAAATTAATAATAAATGGTGATATAATGTTAATAATTGATTTTCAGCTTTGCCTATTATTGGAAGAGTGCAGCCCTCAATCAAAATTGCTATATCACATTTCAATGTCGACTTACACGGACAGTTAATATTAATTGAAAGCTGAATGGTATAATTGTTCTTTCCTTCACCAAATGAGCCAAGTCCACAATCGAACTTAAATCCAGTCTAAAGTCCAAGTTTCGTTGATAGTATTATTCAATGAAACCCCACGCTGTTATTCATATTATACAGAGACTTGGCTTGGTTTTCTGACACTGACGATGATTGCAATAAATATTGATAATTATTCCTTATTATTATTATTATTATTATTATTATTATTATTATTATTATTATTATTATTATTATTATTATTATTATT
>JBBMKC010205910.1:0-13543 GCA_037834085.1 Bipalium vagum
AATTTTGTTTATTCTTGTAAAAAATAAACTTTTTTACAGTCTTAAAAAACGTCATTTTCAACTTGTACACCTAATAGTTTATAATCAAGACAATTTATTTTTAAAATAATTTATTAAGTGATACCAATAATTTTAATTCTCAAACTAATTTTATGATTTTAAAATTTCATTAATACTTTTAAATTTTACCATTATTAATAAAATTAAAACGTAATAAATTATTTTCAAATATTTAATATTTAATATTTAATAAATACAGAGTGTGTGGGATAAATTGGCAAAAATTTTGTTTTTTAACGAAAATAAAACTAGTGTTAAACCAAACAAAAAACATATTTAAAGTAAAAAATACATAAAGATGATCATTAATGATTGATTTGTTCAAAAGTCTCCTTTAGCATCAATAATTTCTTCAATTCGATATCGAAATCTGCAGGAAGCTCTAACTAGGTTAACCTTATGCAGTGACATAAACACTTTGTTAAACTTTACTTTTAAGAGTCCATAGTCAAATGAGGCTCATTATGAACATCTCTTTCGCAAATGTTCCACACAATAATCTAAAGGATTAGTGTCCAGTAAGCAACATACCCTTTGACCAGGACTCAGGAACATTAGGCTGGAGAAAATCTTGAACCTTCTTGGCGTTATATGCGTTATATGGTCGTCTTGTTGTTATATAAAATGTCGTTCATTGGCCACTTTCTTCATCCATGAAACAACGACGTCTCTCAAAACTTCCTAGTATACTTCACTGCTTATCTTTAAGACTTGAGAGAAAAAATACGGGACCATGATATTCTCTTCATTTTTGACAACACCCAAGACTATGACTATATTAGGAAACTTTGTAACTATTGGAACATTATAATATTTAATACTTAATAATATTTTTAAAAATGTATTTCTAATATATTTTTATGTAGTTCTTTTTAATTCTAATGTTAATAAATCACAACATTATAAATATAAATAGAATTTTAAAAGTAAAAATTTTCATGGCTTGATTAACCTTTTTAAAAGTCAAAGGTTTTAAAGTTATAATTTTAAAAATATTATCACTATGAATATTTTGTAGCAAAATATTTTAAACTGGGAAATAATCAATAGTGAAAACTTCAAAAATAGTTGAAATGTATTGTGGAAAACGCCAAGGTAATTGTCGATACAGTGTAGATACAGTTCAAATTCATTTGTTATTTATCAGAAATTATTTATAAAAAATTTAAAGGACTTTTATGATATTTGATAAATCTGAAGAAAGATAACACTTGATAAAATTAAAATTATCTTTAAAAATTAAATATTTTCTAATTTATTTAATTTAAATTAATTAATTAGTTAAAAATATATTTTCATCGTTTTCTTATAAAATTAGCCAATCAATTTCTATAAATATTTAAAGGAAATTCATATGAATATTAATCAAATAATATGCAAATCTTTTTATTTATTTTAATTTTAAAATATTAACAGTTTTAACAAAGAACAATTGGAATTTTTCGAAAATAATTATTTGCATATATTAAAATTTATAAGAAACATTCATGGAAGAGTTATATCGATTATTTGGGAAAAAATGAACCAGTAAATCACAAATTTATTAAAATTCGAAAATATAAATTACAGTTAATATTTGTATTTATTGTAATATCTATATTTTCAGCTATAGAATTGTTTGTCGAAGATAGACCTCAGAAGAAAAGTTATCTCCATCTTCTAAAGTAGGTACTTACGAGCCTAAACGACATGTAATACAGACCACATAACCCATTGCACTCTGAAACCATGGAACTCAAAAAATAAATATAACGCAAAAACGCCGATACAAAGCCCTAATTATTTTGAAATTATTACAAAATCCAAACACTGAAAATTTAGAAATAGCACATTTGAAACAATACCCTTTTCTACACCAGCAAAAAACAATAAAGACCAGTTATTTTAATTTTATCCGAAAATAATGATAATCAATTTAAACAATGAAAATCTTTCATGTATTTTTGAATAAATAAGAAATGTGTAAAGTGCATATTTCGGTGATCAAAATGATATATGAAATGTTAGAAATTATAAAGAAGTCATTATTTGATCAGGATCACTCAGCACAAATGGCATAAAATAGAAAAGGTGTAATAAAGTTTACACTATAAAATAATTATTTCTTTAAGAATCTTGGTAGAATATTCAAGAATATTTCCCATATACGGAATAATATTGGCAAAATTGTTTTAATAATAATTGTGCCTCTTTACTCTGACCATTATTTATTTATTTATTTATTTATGGTTAATTTGTATTAAAAATATTTTCTGATTTTTTAAAATATTTTAAATTTCTAATGATACCTAAATCCATAGGCTGAAGATTTCTAAGTTGATATTATATATATATATTAATAACCATCTATAATAAAAATAAATAACTAAAATTCATCAAATTTATTTTTGAAAATGGTTCGGACAGAATAAATATATTATAATGAAGCGTAAACTAATAGCTAAATAAAATTACATAAATTTAAGCACTTTTAAACGAAACAATTCAATATTGTTAATATTTAGAAAACAATAACAATAAAACAAAACCAAACCAAAATTTTGTGTTCGCAATCTGATTACAAATTATATTAATTTGGTTGTGCGAGCTATGCGGAAAACAATACATTTTACATTTTATTTATGAAAAAAAATTATCACAATATGGATATTAACAAAAGAATAGAATCAATCTACAATGGAACAAAATGTCTTATAACACTCTTCAAAATTCCTGATATCTTGAAATATTCTCGCCAATGTTCTCACTTCTAAATTAGAGATTAAAAATTGTGAAAATATCGGAAAATTCTACAAGAAAGCATAAAAATAAAAATAACTGAGATGGCTAAAGGATTATATATATAAAGATTATATATTTATATAAAGGATAATAAATCAATTGCACTCAGAATTTTCCCAAAATTTATTCAATAATACAGTGTATATACAAAATAATTGTCAACAAAAAATCGATTTTCTACTTATGTGTAGTCTTCAACTGTCTCTGTTTATTTCAAGTTTCGTTTACCTAAAGTTGCTCAGCTTATTTCTAGCTTCAACTTACTTCACACTTTAGTTCTACTTACTTAGACTTAATTCGACTTACTTCTCAATTCAACTGTAGTTTGTTCTGATTTAGGTAGCTCTGTCGTACGATTGAATCTATTTTTTGCTTTTACTTCAACATCATTAATTTATCAACTGATTTCATCCACGATAACTCGTAGTGCAAGACTAAAAATTTGATCTGCAAGCAAAAATTTATTAAGCACTCATTCACTCAACGCCTTCTATCTACCTTTTTTATTAGCTAATGAAGCACTGACAGCTTTAATGAGAGCCACATTTGAATAACCCATTTTTAATTAAAAGAAAAATTTTATTAATGAAATAGTTCATTAAAGTTTTATGTTTTATTCTCTTATTAATATAAATAATTATTATCATTATTTTTATTTGTATTTTAAACTTTTGCGAGGATCCCTTACAAAATGTTCATTTTAGTGTGTATACAGAAAAGTTAAATGATTTTAATAAAGATGTGTGACGTATTTCTTTAATTATTGATAAATTATACACTTTGTTTTACAAAATAGTAAGATTAATTTATATATTTGTCTAAATATTTATTTTAGCGCATATTTTAAATGACAATATGGTCTCATTTCATAGTTTCCGAAAGTATTCTTTTGAATTAGATTAGGTACTTATGTAAGGTAGTAATAGCTTGAAATATAAAATACCTAAATTTTCTGAACTAAATCTTGAAAGGACGTTCTATTCCTGTATGTTTTCATGAACTACACTTAGTTTCCTATCTTTTTGAATTTCTTTTACCTTTTTTGAAGTAATAATATAAAATATGTCAAAGTGTGCATTCTAATATAACATTCCTAAAAGTCCCCATATACAATTGATGAGGTAAAAATATTTATTTATTGTACAATATTAATATATAACATTTACCTGTTTATTGCACTCAAATATCTAAATAATCATTAACTGCTTCTATCATATATAAACAAAAAACGAAGTCTTCCAATTTTCTTAGATTAATTGTTTTTAATTGAAGTCATTTTAACTTAATTAGATAATAATTTATGAATAGACAAGGGGGATCTGTAGAAAATTCTTAATATACATTGTAAAGTGCTTATCCATAAAATATACTGATTTTCCTAATTCCTCAGATGAAGGAAACTGATATTTTGGCTCGAATATGAATATTAATAAAAATTAAATCACATTTTCAAATATTAAATTAATTTATTAGCAAAAGTTTTGCTTCAGTGATTGAACAAAGTGTTTTGACGCTTTTGACATAATGTAGTCTGATTTACATAAAATTTTTTCTTGGGCTGATACAGATGTGGTACGCTATAAATACAGCTATAAATTTAGGCGTTTGCGACAACTCGAAAAACAGTAAAAAATCGTAATGAATATATTAAATTTTAATGGAAATATTAATGAAAATAATTACTAAAGTAGTCTATCCATTATTGTATGAAAAAGCATTTTGTATGGCAATTAAAGCCCATTATTATATTATAAAATTATAAATTAATACTATAATAATAAAATGATAATAATAATAATAATAATAATAAAATGTTATTATTATAGTTATATCTATTTATATGCCTTTCAATATCTTACAAGATTTATCTAAATTATATAATTACATTATTGTTATTTTTTATATATTTATTTTTATATTATATTAAATAATAGTGAGGTGAACGTAAATCTACAAGTATAATAGAATTAATTTTATTTAAGACCTATTTTTAAATGTCACAGGCATAGAAAACATGACTTAGTTGATAATTAAATTTATATATAATAAATAGAGAAATAAAGTATTAGAATTACATTCTTACAATTTCTTGTTATAGCTACGCACAAATTCCCAGATTTTAATTAACAGCATGGATTTTTTAGGAAAATAACAATAATAGCTTAAAAACTACAGCCTCTCTTTCTCACAACTAGCGCGTTGCTAATGTGTAAAACTATTTATTTACTTTCTTTTCAATTAGGAAAATTCTCTTCAACATTGAACAATAACTTAGAAACATCGTCTCTCTTTCTTTTTTTTGAAATTTTTTTATTTCCTCAAATACTATCTGAAGAAAGTTATGAGTAAGTGAAAATTGAAATAAACGCACTTCCAACGTGAAGTAAGAATATTAAAAATTATCGAATAAAAAGATTAATTAATCAAACTTAATTAAATAAAACTAGATGTACACATCAATTGAAGAACTTTAGTGCAATCTTTATCAACTTATGTCAGAACCGTAAACAATGAAAAGTACACACCTTTAAAATCCGTAGTTTTTATTTGTTTAAATTATTTCATATTTATTCCATTGAAATATTGAACTAAAGTGAGAATGAAATTAATGAAATTATATTATAGTGATAAAGATTTGTTATAATTTTGTT
This sequence comes from Bipalium vagum, assembly GCA_037834085.1. Taxonomy (NCBI): domain Eukaryota; kingdom Metazoa; phylum Platyhelminthes; order Tricladida; family Geoplanidae; genus Bipalium; species Bipalium vagum. The sequence continues at coordinate 5,493 of JBBMKC010205910.1, forward strand.
TTCACAAAATATCTATTTAAAATGGATTGCAGAAAACGTTAAAAGAGGTGCAGATTTATCAGATTTTTTTGCGTAGAAGAATATTTTCGTTGAAATTTGATATTCAGTGGGAGTTACCATGGAAATTGCGGTGTCTAGAAATAAAGTTGCAAAATGTTGCCAACGACTTCAAAAAAATTTTTGCCCAAAGAGAAGAGTAAAGGATCACAATGTGGAAGCAATGACATCACAAGTGAGTGAAATGAACTTTATATTTTGTTATTAAATTTTATAATATCATAGGAAGTGCTGTTGAAATACAAAAGGAAATTATCCATAATATTTCTGAACGAACTGTGAGTAGACGACTTTTTAAAAGTTGACTGTGTGCGTATACACCTGAAACTGAATGAAAGATTGAATGATCGGTTATTTCAATCGACTAGTTGATCTATTAATAATTCAAATTTTTTAATATTATTCATTTATTTATTTTTTTTTTCATTTTAATTTTTATAATAAAAAGTTTAACTCTGATAAGTTAATATTATTTAATTATATTTTTATTACCAAAATATTGATAATTATTAATAAAAACAATTATTAATATTATGATTATCATGTTACTAATGAAGAAAAAAGTTTTCAACTTTCAAAATGTATGCTGATGATAGAAATAATTCCTCTTGTTTTGTTTGCAATTAAATATGAAATATATCTTTATAATAATACATGAAAAAAGACAGATATCATTGATGAATGAGAGTCTTTGAAAATAAATATTAGGGAGTCTGGAGAAAATCCTAAGAGTATAAATCATTTCATAGGATATTATATTTTATTAAGTATTATAAATATTATCATTCAGTTATCTTGGGTTAAAATGATAATTTTCTCATTTCCATTGCAATAATAATAATAATAAAAAATGTAAAAAAAATAAAAATAAGTAATAATAATAATAATAATAATAATAATAACAATAATAACAATAATAATAATAAAAATAAAAGATATGTTTATTAACTAGAAACATTATATTCAGATAAATAAAACAAGGAATGAGGAAGAATTGATTATTTTTTTCAAACGGATTAAAAACAATTACTAGAAATGATTGTGCCGAATTTTTTCGTAACATGTTAAAAGAAATGCGCGACATTAATTAAAATGCATTTGTATATTATTGTCAATTTTTACATGTAAGTTACGGTGCTCTAATAATTTATTGCCGCGACATGCCGCCCTCGAAAAATAGATAAATTTCAGTTAATTTGAATTGAAATGTAACTTTCTGAATATTGTATTGTATTCTGAATATATTGAAGCAAAATTCTAACATTTAATCAATTTTTTGGGCATTTTAAGACTAATTTGTTTAAATTTATCAAAAAATTAGTTCACATAATTTATCCGCTCAGTAATTTAAAAGTCACTTAACTCCTTAAAATTATGCACAATATCAATTTTTACTACATATCAAAGGTAAGTTCTTATTTCTATATAGTCGAAGTAATTTATAATCAAGATTATTTAGTAACATATCTAGAAAAGGTAAAATGTCCGAGATGGAGAAAGCAAAAATAGAGGCCTACGAAAATGCAGGGAAATCCAATAGATGGATAGCCAAAGATATAGGAAAAAATAAAAGTACTATATGATATTATTTATCAAATAAAAATACAGTACTAAGTATTTTGAAATTTACTGCATTATTTTGTATTGAAGTTTAAGTTCCTTATTGAAGTGTAAAAGTTTCTTATTTAATTTTAAAAATTTGGTAATGAACTTAAAACCCTGTAACTATAAAAGTGTACCTAAATCTTTTAATTAATCTAGTTAATAAATATTTAAAATTAGTGAAATTATTAATTGATTTATGAGTGCAAGATATTTATTTTTTTATTCCACAAAGAATTACGTTTGAGTGAAATAATAAAAGGGGTTTTCCTGTAAACTTTCTATAAAAAATATCCCTGGTGATGGATTTCCTTGAGAAAAATATGGGTAACCATAAAATATTATATTTTACTGAAAATAAACGATTAAAAAATACGTGAGCCTAATTTTGACTCTAGACATCGTCATTCCTTTTTAAAATTACCCATCACAACCCAAATCGGATAAATTTTCATTTCAGTCAATAGATTAGAAAAGGATTTGTAAAAGATATGGTAAGATAAAAGAATCTCTAAGAAATACGAACAAGGATATCAGTACAAAGATAAGTAAATAAGTAAGTAATTATTCCGAGATGAATAAACCCTGATTCCCTTTCTTTGTAGAAATAAGCTCAAAAATGAATCTTCGTAATGTCTAAAAATAAGAAATCTGAAAATGGAGATTTATGTTACCAAATAGAAATTTATTTTTTGACTTATTATTATTTTAATTTCAAAATATTTTTTTTTAAATAAATTTTAAATTATAATTTTTTTTACTTTGACCATTCACTAAAAATTCTTCAAAGTAATTTTTGATTTTATTTCACCCATTTCCCTCGCAAACATTGTAAAATTGTCATGAAATTTCATGATCCTGAGATAATAGACCATTATTGAATTTTTAGTACATTTCACTAAAACCAAGTGAAGTGTTGAAAAAGGGAATCAGAAAATCAATTTTATCCTTCTTTTATAAATAATCAAATAAATAATTTTTTTAATTTCTAGAATGTATAAAATCAATTTAATTCATCTCTCATTTTATTTTTGTAATTGAAAAAATTTAAATTACGCATATTTGATTTTAATTTTCAAAATTATTAGGATTTTTCATAGAATATTAAGCACTTTAATTAATAGTTTATAATTATTATTTCAATAAAGATTAGAGATATTAATTTTATACTAATACATACTTCATATATAATACATGTACTTTATATTAATAATGTTTATAATAATAATATTCAGAGCATTTCCTGATTAAAAAATTCGATCATTTATTCAGGGTGTGTAGAAAATAAGTATCAGATTTTAAAATGTAATATTGTTAAATATACTTAAGATAACATTTTAATTTTTTCAAATTTTTCATTTTCAACAGAACATCCATTAACACTAATACCACTAGAGCATGTTTACATTTTTGGTGATATTTTAGCTAACTCTTCTTGAATTGCATCTATTAGATTTTAATTTCTTTGGTTTTCTTGTATAAACAATAAATAAATCAATAAATCCAACAGGTTCATATTTTCCAGTATTGGTTCTGTTGTCACTGTCTTGCGCATAACTACATGCTTTCTAATTTTTGATGACATTCGAATAGTGTAATATCAGCTGCTTTATCTGCCCTTCTTTATCCTGTTTCTTTGACAAGATTCGCTTCACCATCATTTTAACCATCGCAACTAGTATATCTTTGGTTTCATTGTTCTTTTGGAGTTACCAGTGAAATCTAAGCTTCTGTTGTATTTCGAATTGTGGCTGGTTTAATGTTATTCTATGAATCTAGCCTCTATTTTGAATTTTATTTTAGGATAAAATTTTTAAATTAAGATTTAATAATATGAAACGTTGATTAAATTATGAAACGTGGGCTACGTTATGTGAAAAATGGATTAAATTATTAGGTTGGAAACAAAGTTCTCGCACTATTTTTATTATGAATGATTTCATTAAAAATATAACAAAAATAATACATGGAAAATACTGTAACAGTAAATAAACAAAATGAAATCAAGTCAAAATTGTTTTATAAAGGAATCCATTGTTTTTGTTACTTAGGTGAGTCTCTACATATTCTTTATATAAAATATTTAAAACAAAATATCTGAGTTACTTTTTATAATATCTTTTATATTAATGTTATATTCTAATTATAATTTATTTCATTTTGGTTTTTTTGATTAAGATTGCGCTTACATTAAAAATTATTTCAACTATTCAGATACACTTACCATATGTTTTAGTAAAAAATTAATTAATTATTTTATTTCAGAACATCAACTCTTAACTCCAACTATTGACACATTTAAACAAGTTCAATTAATTTAATATTATATTAAATTGAGTTAGATTTTTCAGACAAAAGATTTTTGGTCCTCGTTTTGTCTAAAAATTTAATCAGAATATTTTTCGCTGTGAATTTATTTTTTATTTATTTTTATTATTTATGTATCAATCAAAGCTGGTGATGTTAATTATTGCTAGGAAAAGAAATCCATTATTGTTATATAAATAATAACCATTTTATTCATTTGTATTTTTTAATTTAATTTAGAGCTTCTGTTATTTTCAGAAGGTCAAATGGCATTCCTAGAATAATAGTGATCAAATAATGTAAAAAAATACATTGGAATAGTTCTTGAACTAATTCTTAATATTAAAGATAATTTAATATTTATTTTATTTTATTTGGAAGTTAATAAATAATAATAAATTATCTTAGATCAGATTTATTTTTCAATAAAACATGAAATTCAACTATTGAAATTCCATATACCCATTTTAATTAAACTTTTACTATTCAGAATTTTATCTTTCATAATACAACTTTAACTACATTATCTAAATAAGATAACAGTAAGACTGAATAATTACATTCTGCTTAATTAAAGTATATTTATCAACAAGGTATGAAAAGATGCTTGCTAAACTAAGATTTCAGAAATTTTAAGATATATTATGTTCTATTAAATATGACGGATACATTTAACAACATACTGTTGGGTTAGCCAAAGAGACAAGCCGTTAAGCAACGATTATGAACAATAATAATAATTATTATTATTATTATAAAATTTATTTTTTAAATAAAAATAAGAGAATAATAATAATTTCGACAATTCAGAATTTTACAAAATATTATATTAGACTTTCATTTAATAATTAAAATGTGTAGTTTTAAATAGGAATGACTGATGATGAACTGATAATTGTTCAAAACATGCACTATAATAATAATTGTCTAGAAAAAAATTGCATTAAAATGCATTTAAGCGTTGGATTGTTCACCCACTAATAGAGAACGTGAGCTGGGTTTAGACCGTGGTGAGACAGTACGAGAGGAACCACAGATTCGGGTCACTGGTAAATGTGCTTGATCAAAAGGTCAGTGGCACGAAACTACATCCGAGAGATTATTAAAATGCATTTATTTAAAAAACAAATTAATGATGTTAAAAAGATTTTTAAAAATATTAATATTATTATTATTATAAATTAAAACTTAAAATTAAATAATATCAACAGTAATGTATCAAAATCTCGCCGGCAATAAATTATTTTTTTTATTAATATTTTACTAACTTTATCTCGGTGTGGAAATAAATTTAGAATTTATGGACTATTAAAAGAAATAACCAATCTCTACGACTATAAAGAAGATGGATATCTCCAGAAATTGCTCCAAAGAGAATTATTAGTGTCATTTTGCAGTAAAGGATATTTTAGAAATTTTTTTGCCGAAGAAGATATTTTAGCAGAAATCCGAACTGATTATTCCAGTAATTCCTTTTTTTTCTTATGACGTTGAAAAAGAATTTAACAATGAGACCCAGCGAGCTTTGGAATCCCTAGGTGACCCATTGTCGTTCCGGTTGAGGATATTATCGATTTTACTTTTGTTTTTAATTTTTAATTTTCTTTTATATATTTCATTTAAATTATATGTGGAGACTCAAGAAAAACTGAACTATTTAACAATTTTTTATCCTGAAACTTTTTATTTTTTGATTTCATTTTAATAAAAATATTAAGTGTTTTTATCTTTGTCACTTATAAAAATAGGAATCCTTAAAAAATGAATAAAACTAAAACCTAACAATTATTATAGTAATATAGTAATTTAATAATATTATTATTATTGTTATTATTTTATACAAAGCCGTTTGTATGATCTAGAAATCAAGTTTGCCATATTTTTAAATAGAAATGATTTCTTTCGTTGGATTATATGTCTACTTATTCAGATTGAAATATTCTATAATTATTTACGGGTAATATAAAATAAGCATATTCAAAGAAATTCATATATTTACGATACTTAAATCCTCTAAGCGTTTAACTTTGAATGTATGAATATTATTCTTGAGGTAGATAATTATTTCACGTTTGAGTTTTATCTATTGAGATCATAGAACCTACCATATGATGTTTAATCTTTCATGTTATAATACTACATTATCGACAGACAAATTAAGCGTAAAAACAATAACGATCCTTCGTAAGCATGATAAAAATAGCTATTAATATAGTCCCGTAATTATGTACAAAAACATTTGTATCTTTTTTATATAAATATTTTAATAATAAATAACTGGTAATGCAACTACAACCATCATTTAAATCGATAATTATTATTAAACCACTAACAAATTTGATTCATAACAAGCTATAAAAGCCTTTTATTAAAGGTTATGAAAAAAAATTATATATATTCAAATGTGAATACTAAATACTTAATTAATTTTTGAATTTTATGTAAAATCAATTATCGATCTGTTAATATAGTAACGATTATTTTTAAAAATTAAATATTACTTATCGTATTAAAAATTCAATTAAAGTATAAATCTTGAAATAAATTTCAAAATTCCTTTCAGTTATAAAATAAATTATTTGAACTATTATATTTTATTTTACTATGATACAAAAAATAATATAATAAATAATAAAAATAAGTATTATATTAGTCTGATAAATTCACTAGATAAGGAAATATGATATCATGAATATTATTATGATTTTATAATTATTAATAACAAAATTTTATTTTAAACATTATTACAGGATTATTCAAATCTATAAGTTCTTTTTTTAGATAAATAAAGAAAGATATAAAGACGTATTAACATTTATAACATTACATGTTATGTTACATGTAATTAAACATTTACCATAAGCATAATTTACAGGATTATTATAAAATGGCTAACGACTTAGACCCTTTTCTAGCCATTTCTCGGATTCCTATAAAAAGCTGCACAAAGTAAGGAAAAATCAATTTCTAGTGTTAGAATTTGCTCAATACATTATCCAATGAAAAGTTTTCTATTTGCCATGCGTAATGCAGCGAATTGAGCTTTCACAGCAAAAAAACTCTTCAATTGGGTTTAAGTCTGGTGAATTTGGAACTTAATATTTATACGCGATTCCTTTTGCTGGATAGGTTCTAAAGCACCTACTATTTTATGGAATCTGGCATTATCCATAATGAGTATTTTATCAGGATTTAATTTGAAATTAAGATTGTTTTTCTTCAAAAGAATTCATAATTATAAGAAGCTTCTTACATATTCATAAGTAGCAACACCATGAATCCCACAGAGTAGATTGTGATTTGGTTATTGATTCGCAGGGACATGTTGAACCGTCTTTATATTAGTAGGTGCATAACTGTAATGTCGCCGGGTATTATTAAATAATGTTTCATCAAGATATATTATATTGGAATCAGCTATGCAAGTTAGGTCAACTGCAAATAATACTCTCGCGTTGACTTTACCGCTCGTTTTTCTTTCAACAGGAATTAAAGGAAGCCATTTACGTGGGAGATTATTTTTTTATAATTTGCTTGATAGCATAGATTTTGATATCCTGACATTATGTTTTTCTCTTATCTCTTTCAATGAGGTGTTTGATAACTTTAATACGAGATCTGATGAGGAATTTAATGATTTTGATAATTAACTTAAAATGTTTGTAACGTAATTGTTAAATTAAAAATTTACGTAGATAAGCTGAACTCGTGCATACGCCGTGTGTGAGTTTCCAATGAATTGACCAATTTTCTTTAGATAAGCCGCGGCTTATAAGGAAGAATTTAGGGTAATATAATTACCTAAGCTTCTTACTCTGAATAGTTTTATTAGATACCAGTTATTAATTTTAAAATTGATTTCAAGGTCTTATTAAATCATAAAAATAAAATTATATAAAAATTAAAATAATATATGTAAAATATAAAATTATAAGTACAATTCAAGTACATTTCCCTGAAATGTTCATTTCATTCTTTGACTTCAGAGATTTCTCATGAAATTGTGATATTTACAGTGCGCGTAAAAAGTCTGTTCACCCCCTATAAAAAATACTAATTTTAATTGAAAAGAATATTTTAAACAA
>JBBMKC010205921.1:0-13542 GCA_037834085.1 Bipalium vagum
AATTTTATAAAGGGAACATGCACACATGGGATAATAATGTTAATTGTAAATAATTGTCAAAAGTTAATCCTTTCACGGTGGCTGTTGGTTTTCCATTGTGCTATATGTTTTCGTGGCTGTTCTTCGAGATGTTGACTGAGTTAATTGGGCTCCTCGTAGTCTCCACAGATTCTAGGAGAAAATCTTTCAACTTGCTTGAGGAAAACTCAATAAATGACAAATGAATTTGAAAATCGATTCAGTGGAAAGAATGATAAAAGAATTATACCTTGAAATGCAAAATATTAGTAAGCATTTGTCTTTAGATAAGTCAATCCTGTCCAGGTCATCCTAGAAGATCAGTGCATGACCAACAGTTTTGAATGATTCGAATAATAAAATTAAAAACAAAATTGATTACAATGCTCCTGATGAGAGGGTTTTACTGTGGTAAAGAATAAAAAAAGATCAAGATTTTATATCAACTTTAATATTTCACGGGTTATTAAAGTAAATGATGATAATTCATCCACTATCAACAACGCAGATAGCTTTATGGTCAATAAAGTTCTTATCAATGATTATAAGTTTCTTGTTAATAATGTTAAACCTATTAATAATATTAGTTCAAATCATTCTATAAATTTTAATTATAATAAATCAATTAAAAATCGGGTCTATTTCGGTAAATTTACTACCCTTTGAGGCCTGTTTTAATTCATCAAATAAAGAAGCTTTATTAATATATAAATTCGATTATTAAAAAATTATATTTAAAACTGATTTTACTTATTTAATGTAAGAAAATTATACTAAAAAATTAAGTAAATAATTATGACTATTCTTTAGATAATATCCCTAATTTCAGAAATATTATTATCAGAAATATTATTATTATCAGATCAATAGAATTTCTGATAAATCAAAACATATTGCCTCTGTGTAAAGCATGCCCAAAATGTAACAAGCCTATGAATATGGAGATGAATAACAAGCAGTTTAGATGCGGAAATAAAAAATGCCGTAAGACAATTTTAATAAAAAGTGAAACAGTATTCGAAGGTCAAAAAAATACAATTTTTATTATTGGCTTATTAAAATGCCAACAACTTCAATCATTTCGATTTCTAAGTGCAGTTCTGAAACTGTTACCTCATTCCAGCAAATCTTTAGTGATGTGGTCTCAAATTCATTAGAGTATGAAGATACAATTATCGAGAAGAAGAATAAGGATGTCACAAAGGTATTATAATATATCACTCTTTTCAAAATGTCACTGATCTGGATTGATTTGAAGGATTGACGATTCTGTTGGAGTTGCTTGAATTGAAACGGGTGGCTTAGGTGGACTTGGTCGTAGTCTCCACACATAAAAATGTTTCATGTATCAAGAACACATTATAAATGTTTGTCATTTAATCACAAAAGGTTTATGTTAACTCAATTGCTGTTCCATCGGCTGCCTTGTATAGGTTTGATGTTGGTTTTCTCAAGTTTGGTGGATCCTATCACATGAAAGATAAAAAAATAAGGATAAGATACTTCATAGAAATGATCGAAAATGATTATAACATTGACCGTATCGTGGATAAAATTGTCAGTCTCTTCAATCTTCTGCTTCATGCCAAAACCATATATTGGGTCAAACATGTTCAATGAAAAAGTGAACAAATTTGCTGTAAGACCTATTCAAAATTGTATCGTTTTAATAACTTGTACAAAGTAAATCTCGAATTAAAGTTAATCTTAACAATCGAACTCAGATCTAACTCGTTACTACTTATTGTTGGTGTAATAATCAGTTCGAGAAAACAATAAGTTTAACTTGACAATTACTTAATATGTAGCGCAATCAATCAAAATAACAAAGAATGTTTCTATTGTTCAAAATTGAACTGAAAAATAATCCGAGATGGTTAATATCAACAATAGGCACTTGGAAATCAGTCTCTTCAAAATCGGTTGATATTAATAAAACAACTGAAAACATATTTAATGATTCAAAAATAAAATATAAAGGTTAGTTTTAATAGATACAATAATTTAAAACTTAATGAAAATGAAACGTTAATATTAAAGAAAAAAATTATAAAATACTTTCTCCAATGTTTATAAATGTTAAGATGCTCGACCGTTATTCAAACTCAACAGTTCGTTCGAAGACAACCAAGCTCTTGGAAAGTACAATACACATAAAAGTGAGATAATTTCTTCCTTTCTGTATGTTATGAGACTCATCGCATTATGTGTTAAATTATTGTATTCTCGCCTATATAATCCACGGTTATATACATTTTAAAATTTGAAAAGTTTAATTTCATAAAAATTAAAGATTAAAATTAATATATTACCTTTTAAGTATTAATTCATCTACAACTGAAAAACCTTCAAAATCAAATTTTCATCAAACAAAGGTAAATATTTCTTAAATGGTTTTATAAATCGAAAAAATTCGGAAGTCTTTTTTCTAATATCAAACACTTGCATTACTTAGGAAATCAATTATTCGATCCCACCAACGATAGCTATTCTTTAAGATTCAGTTAAAAACTTTACCATTCTATTCAATATTGATTTAATTAAACAAAGACTATCCTTAAAAACTACGAAAAATTACTTTGCAATAATTTTTTGAAATTACTTTCATTATTTTCTATTAGTATTGTATAGATAAACAAACTTATTGTCTGCAGTTTATTAAGTAATTCGGAGTAAAATAATTATGTATGCTAAAAATTCTCAAAAAATGGTTCTTATTCGAAACATTGAAAACATTTGAAACTAGTACTCCTATGGACGACCAAACAGGACAAGGCCCATTTTAGAATCCTGTCATATAATAACAAAAAGTATATAAAACTTGAATAAAAAATAATTATTTTCTGAAAATGATGTTGGAGTAAATTATTTTTAAAATATAATTTTAAATTATTTTGTCTACTCAAATCAAATTGAATAAAACTCTTATAGATAAACAAACTTATCATCTGAAATTTATTAAGTAATTCGGAGTAAAATAATTATGCATGCTAAAAATTCTCACAAAATGGTTCTTATTTGAAAAATTGATTATAGAAAAGTATTATAATATATTTTGGGCTTTAAACATAAAATCTTATAAAACACATTTACCTTACTATTAAATTTATTAACTAAAATAAATATTGTAGATTACCTTTATTGAGTTTATAATTTGAGCCATAACTTTACTGACTTCTCATTTAATATTATTAACGTGTTATTATATTAATACAAATAAATCAAAATAATCACAATAAACTTTATTTGTGCTAATGCAAGATCACTGTGAAACAATTATAAAATTATGAAAGTAAAAAAAAATTAACACAAAATAATAATAAAAAAGTTTGAAACGTAATAATATGAATTAGCAATGAACACAATTATCGAAATTGAATCGTCAAAATGAATTTAAGTAAATTGATTCAAAATCACTAAAAGAAATAATCAAATAAAAAATTAATATCAAATGAATCGATTTGGTTTAAATAGAATGAAAATAAATAAAGGATTAATTAAGAAAATTGTTATTAATATATGGTAATACAGTTCAGTCTCGATATATCAAATTTCAAGGGACCGATCAAATTACTTCGTTATATCAAAGTTTCGTTAATTCGAAGTATACATATTATGTAAATTTAAAATTCGTAAATTTAAATGTTTCATAAAATTTCGTTATATCAAAATTTGCTGTATCAAAGTTTAATTTGTATATATATGATGTGCGGCCAACCATTTGTTTCACACAGGTTCGTTATATCGAGACTCAATTGTATATGAATATATGGTACATACTATTTTTTCGAGTGAATGTGCTGTATATTTCCAACTTCTACTGTCTGAGGAAATTGTAATGGGTAATTGGAGGTTTTGGAATTTAACTTGATGATGAATGAGACAGTGTTTATTTTGAGAGATATGGGTAATAGTAATTTTAATGTAATATTGATCAAATTTATCTAAATATCTTAGTAAAATAGTTTGTGAGCCAGGTTGTAAGGGTGTTGAAGACAATTGAGTGGTTTACGTTATGACTGATATATTAATATCAGTGGATGAGTTGGGTTCTCCTAAAATGGCAATAGTTCGAAATTGTGTAATGATAGCGATATTGGTGCGACAACCTGTTCATTTAAAGGAATTTACTTGTATACAGCATAGTAATAAAAGTGTGAAAGACAAAAGTTTATTAGAACGTAAATTGTATCGAGGAGATGGTGATGTATCAATTTGTGGTTTTTTGGCTTTATTTTTGTTATTTGATGTGGTGGGTTTATCAATATTTTCAATAATATTGTCATTTACTTTTTTACATCGATTTATGTGTATTAATTTAGCGTCTTTTAATGGTTTTCGAGGATCACGTAAAAGAAAGTTACAGTCAAGAATCCTTTCGATAATAAAAGGTCCTTTAAATGTTCGGTTGAATTTTGGGGATTGTTCTTTTTTAATACTTAGATTTTCTACCGTCACTCTGTCTCCTATGTTAATATCGGGATTTTTTGCTTTTTTATCATAACTTTCTTTCATGGCTTCCTGATTATATTTGTTGGATAAACCATGCCTCCTGCATTCTCTTTGTATTTAATTAAAAATAAATTAAATATTTAAATTCAAAAATGAAATGACGAATAACGAAAACTTCAAAGATGGAAAAACTTCAATTCTTAAGGGAAACATCAAGATTGAGGTGAGGACATTGATATGAATTACTAGAATCGATCCAGAACAAAGAAATTTGACAGAATTTGATCACATCAATTCTGAAAGATTTCTGAAATTTTGTCACTTAAATTGTCAATACTTGCGACATCGATTACCATCCATGGGAAACCTGACACAAAAAGCGCAATCAACTTTCTGAGAAATATTGCCTTTGTGAAATCCGTCCATACCATAGAAAATGTGAAGGACATAAATGATAATAATGATAAATGATAAGTTACCATTGACTTGGCTATAAATGAAATTTGTGTGGAATGCATGAAATACTTTAAAAAAATGTAATTGGTTGTGAAATGAACAGATTGAGTGGTATAATTTCACAAAACATGGCATATATTTAAGATAAATGAAGTCTTCACAAAATATCAACAAAATCTAAAAATGACCAAAGAGAGCAGAGTTGAAAGAGATTTGATGGAAGCTAGAAGGTTCCTACTGGATCGGATCAATTATAAATAAAAATCTCCACGAAGTACTTTTCGATTAATTTACTGTCTTTTATCTGAGATCTCATGCAAGATTCTGATCTTGCTTTATGAGTCTCTTTACTTAATTTCACAGTATTTTTAAATTTCAGAAACAATATAATTGCAACTTTAATTTTCCCTTTTCGATTTTAAATGATGTATCAATCAGTGTTTCCACATTTAAAATTTCTAGAGGGTATCCCTAAAGTAAACTTAAATTTATTCAATTCAATCCATTTAAATATTTTTGTATAATATTGAAGTATGTTTAGGTTAAGTTTTAATTTAATATCAGATTTTGCAAATGGAGGTTCATCTGAGTATCCAAATAAAAATTGTATTATTAATGACCAATTTCAAGTTAATTTATATGGGAAAAATAAAATTAAAAAAGGAATTTTGGAAAAGCTCATCAACTGAATACAGTATAAAAGAGAGATCATCGGTTTTATGAAAATGTATCAGTAAAATATCGTTACTATTTTCCTCAATTGAAATATGTAACCTTTAGCTCTAAACCTTTTTAACTCTTCACTTCGTTACTAACGTTTTTGTTTGATTAAAACTAATACAAAAGTCTATATTCGATTGAATCAAAACTATCACTAAACTTTATTACAATTATAACAATTTACAATAACATAATCAATAATTAGGGAGATCTCAATAAATGTTCGAAAATTATACTAAAACGCTAAAGAATTAATTAAATATCACTTGAATCAAAAGTTCAAATGTTAATAAAATAAAATAAGATCAAAATGATAGTTATATTAATTCAAAGTCTAAATTAACAAAAGAAAAAAATAAAATAGAATCCTCTCACCCTGAGCAGCAAAGGGTCTCCTGGTAGTTTTCTAAGGATTCCCAAACTCGATGGGCCCCATTGTAAAATATTGCTGCAAATCGGTCATAAAATTAATAGTATTTACTAAAATTTCTTCGGATTTCCGATTTTCCAGCGTATGTTCGACAAAAATCTTCGCACTGCTAACAAAAAAATCTTCTAATTGATCTTCGAATAAATAAATCAAATTGAACAAAAAATCTTTGTTGGTCAAATTTCTGGTAGGAATCGTCGCTTTAGTCTTAGAGATTAGTCGAATTATGACAGGACAGTTGTCATTGGAATCTTTAAAGTGCATTTCACACAAGAATTACTTGAAGAAGATTTGCAAGACAGATTTGCAAAACTCTGATCTCGATGTTAGAAAATACTGATATTCAACAAAATATTAAATAAGAGATGATCATTCATCCTAAAGATATAGTTAAGGTTGGATAGAAATATTCAAGATGCTCTTTCAGGGACGCATATTGGTAAACGTTTAAAAAATTGCAAAGTTTTGTGATAGTATAGTAAATAAATAATCATAATTACAAAAAATCTCTAGGAAGCATAGATCTTAAACAGAGAAAAGTTAATTATTCCCCAAATTTCAAAACCAGATTTTATTCCAATAAAAAGAATTGATGTAGCTGCAATAAAACATGATATAAAATATATTTTTTAAAATTTTATAGAAATGTTCCTGATGTGGAAACATCTAAATGAAATGAATAACATCCAAAATCCAACTGAAAAAGAAATTGTAAAATTAATTATGAAAGGAAAAATTTTACTTTATCTTCGACTTCAAAGAGTTTCAAAAAATTGTTGGAAATGAAAATTTTTTTAAAAATTCAAAAAATCTCTCCTGAAAAAGTGAAATATTGCCAAATGAACTACATAAAGAATTTAGAAAACTGAAAATGTATTTAATGTTACATTTGTTAAAAGAGATATTTGAATTGCAGATTAAAAAATAATTTTGAAAATTACAAAATTCTATTACAAAATATTTATTGAACGCTGAAAAAATATATGCATCGATTTATTTTGATATAGCTTCTCTGATAAACAAAAGAGAACGATTTTTTGAAAATAAATCTTCTCTAAAATAAAAAGTTAAGATACAATTTTTATAATCTTCGAGGAAGCGTTTATAAATTTCATAATTATTACTTAAACTTTAGTTGTTTAAGTTCTAGTTAAATTTTCTTTATTTTCACTAGGAGAAGTGGGACATAAAACAGTACCGTTTTAATTAAATTATTTTCTATGGGGACAAAATCTCAAAAAAATTGTTTCATTTTCATTGGATATTATTTTTATTAATAATTGTTATATAATTTCTTTTTTAATTGAAGAGTATATTTAATTGGGATTATAAAAATAAATGTCTAATCATGAAACCGTGGTTATTGAAAGAATAAGGAAACGTGAAGCTAATATAAAGATTATCATAAACTAAATTACAGAATATTTTTCACCAGCGTCTCTTATTAATTCGGAGGATATGAAATGAATATATTTTTATGTCAGGAGTAAATTAAATTCTTTCAATAAAGAAATGTGAAAAATCCAAAAAATCTAATTTTTGAAATTAATGATATTATAAAAGAAGTCAAAAATTTGAAGAACAATTATTTAATATTTCCGAAGAAGTCTAGATCGTAAAAAATATTTAGAACAGAAATAAGAGCTTAGAATAGAAAAAACTATAATTTTCAAAAAAGTCGAGGGTTTGGTGAAGATTATAAATTCACTATATTTCAGAAGTGATTTAACGAAATGTACAAAAGGAAAGATTTTATATGTAGTCTCTTTGAAGTTCAATGATTTTCCATAGGTTATTCTGAAATTTGATGAATCCTTTAAGATTTTCTTCATAGAATTGAGCAATGTAATCATCTACACTTTGTAACATGTATTCTCTGTTCCTGATGATAATAAGTCGGTGGAAAATGTCAAAGTTCTGGAAGACGTAACAATCTGGCCGAATCATACCGGAAGATTAACTGGGCTGTTTTGGATGTTTAAAAATCTTGTCTGCAAAGAAATGGTTTAATGCAGTAGCAGTGTGTAGGCTAGCAATATTTTAAGTTTCGGGTGGGTAGAGGTGTTCCCATATAGATTTCAGGAATTGAACGAATTTGTTTGCATTTACAGATTCTTGATGGAGAAGTTTATAATATGAAGATGCTTTATAGTTTGTTGACATCATCCATAAAGTTTCTTGTTTGTGAAAGTCTATTTGACAACTTTAAGTCTATCATGAATATCATCTACCAGAAATTGTTGCTCATTAATTGGTGACACAGTCATAATATATCCACTTAATAATGTGATTCTGTTGTATATGTTTGACAGTCAATCAGAATAATCTGTGCACTTTCTATTCTGTTAAATTTTTGCTGTTGCGTTAGGGCATAAGAAACCCGACCGACTAAGTACTTCTTTAACTTATCAGTTAATATTCTTTGAACAGAACAGTTTTTAATTCTGGTAGCTAGCTAGATTTCTTTATTGCTTAAAGCATTATTATCATTTATCAAAGCTCGTATTTTCTCAACGTTTTCATTATTGCATGTACTTTAGGGCCTTCCTAAACCTAGAGATACGTGTTCTTTCAATGTACACTTCAACAATAGTTTGAAATCGACGCAAACTCAAATATCTCCCTGGACATGTGCCAAGAGATCATAAATTTCCTTTTCTCCTTAATCTTTCAATATCAAAATCTAAAACATTAACTAAAATAAAAATCATCCATTACCATTATTTTATTTAAAAAGTTTATTTCTTTCGAGTATGGTATATCACTTTAAATGCCCAAATCAATTTTTCAACTTAATTTATTAAAACAAAGTCAATTTTAATGAATTAATCGCAGAAATATTTTATTGTACTATTATTTAATTGAGGTTCATGATTTTAAGTTTTTCGTATCAAACGCCGTTTTTTCTGGTGAGATAATGTCTAAATAAAAGTTTTCTGATTAAAAGAAACAATTAAGTATTTTTTTCATGTTTTTCTTTGTTTAGTTAGAAAATATTTTGTGTTTTACGCACTGCCCCATATGCAGTATACGGCTTCTCTTTCTTATTTGATAGTGCAAGTGCGTGGATGTGCAGGCACTTGCACTATCAAATAAGAAAGAGTGTCAGTTGGCTGTCTGAACGATATATCAACTAGTCGCAAAATTGCAGTATCTGCAATGTATTGAACTTCACAGCTCTTCTGTTCTAGTTGGCTTCGTGTCAACACAACTCTTATTTCCCATTCAAGCTAATCGTGCAGCAAGCACGGGCGAAGGTAACAAAATTATGAATATCAAAAATCAAAAGACAACGGTCCTACTATATTAAAAAAAGCAACATTTATTTTATGAAAAGGCTTTCTGACCATCTTCGTCGGTTTTCTTTAAAATTTCATTATGATCGTCTTTGGAACCATCTTTTGGCATTTTTCTTCATCAGATTATTTTAGTAGCCTCGTCAACCTTATAATTCTTCCCCAATCTTCAGCTGTGCAAAAAGATCTTACTGGAGAAATCAAACACCTTATATTCGTCTAGCGGGAACTACTTATAACTCCCTTAATCCATCACCTATAAGATGTTTCAAAATTACCCTATACCCTAAGTAATAAACAATATCACAGTATAACAAAAAAGACCTGGTCATTGTTTGTTTATCAAAACATACTAATAGGTGTTTTTATATGTCTGGAGTTTTTATAAATAGTCCCTCCATGGAAATTATGAAAATTAAACGTTAAAACCCATCACCATAAAAAATTTTTTTAATTATTTTTTTTACAAAATAAAATAATAAATACAAAAATATAAAGAAAATTATCATCTCACTGCTTTAACGCTTTTCTCTTTCTTGCCTTGCAGTCTGGCTAATTCAGAATATTGCCGTGTAGATGAGCAAATGAGTCAGGATACAATTCCTTGATTCTTTCATTGGGAGTTACTTATTGTCTTTTTTGTTCTCAACCCATGAACCTTGGGTATCAAACTACTTCGAGCCATTAAGCAATTCTCGGTGTAATCCCACCCTGAGTCGTGGATAGAATTACGATTAAATATATGCATCAAAGAGACAGATAAAATTACTTATGATTTCAATAAAAATAAAAATATATATAAAAAGTATAGTTTCAGTTTTTTTGTCTAAAGTTTACCAAGTAAAACTTAATAAAACCTTTACTTAAATTTTAGAAGAGTTTGAATATGGAATTTTAAAAAGTCTAAAAAATATTAAACTACGGATAATGTTTTCACCTATTTTTAAACTCTATTTTGATGATGATTACAAAAATAAAATTAATGAAATAAAAAATGAAATTGCTATGAAAGAAATTATAACTGAATATTAATTTTATAATAAATAAAAAAGAGTTGTTCTCAATTGCAATCAATTCAGTCAAGGAGTTTGTATACTCTTTATCTACTCCAGGCTTTCTAATCGGTCAATCAGAAGTAAAAAGTCCTTGCTTATGCGGATGATATCATTGATCTCGAACAATGATAAAAACTTAACAATATAACAATTGAGCTAACTGATTGGATTAGAATTTAGTTCTGAGAAATTTGAATTTTTGAACTTCAACAAAATGATAGTGGTATTGAAATTGACATCTATAATTCCAAGATAAACAGATAATTGCCTATTAATGTTATCAATATCTAGGAGTTCCTGTGGGTGATAAAAACATACAGTCACCCTACGAATTGCTAAGCAAATTATTTATTAAGGCTGGAAAACTGGGTAAACAATGATCTCGAGGATTGGAAAAAGATAGAAGTGTTTTTACATTCCAGACTTCCATTCGCGATTGGAAATTCTGTCAACAATAAAATCCATAATGAGAATAAAAGTAGTAAATTAAGATTATAAAAAAATGTTATACTTGTCTGAAATTTCTGAAAATTGTCATCTTTATTTGTCAATTGCAAATGGAGGTGCTGGCTTCACTGATCTGCACGCCGAATATTCAATTCAACCATTAGTTCAAAGATTTCGACTTATGAATTCTTTTTGAAATTTACAGAAAGAATCATTCGTGATTCATTATCTTATGTGAGTAGATCAAGACTAAGAATAGATAATCCGACAACAGTTAATTGCTTATAATGGCTAAATGGTAAAAAGATAAATTCCACGAATCGAAAAAAACATGGTAGATCCGAATCAGAAGTGCAATTAAATTTCTTTCGTCACGTTATCAAATCACCTGACCACCAATGTTTACTTTGTCTGGTTGTGGGGGATTCTTTAGCCAACAACTTTCTTCTATATAACCTATTTTATTGCAATTCCTTGTATGATGATAGGTTTATAATTATAATTTCTTCATACCACATCTTTATTTTGATTCTGCTTCCGTCTCATCTCTTTTAATGCTTGGCAAAGTCTCGCCAAATGCCCCACCTTTCGGCAGTTATAACACTTTTTACCATCTTGCTCATTATTTCTACTCGACTGCCTTTCTGGCACTCTTGTACTTCATTCAATCTATCGTAATGATCTTCCCAGTTTCCTGAAAATATCAGGATATCGTCTAAATATACTATTGCTCCTTAGTATGATCTTTCCTACGACCTTCAGCATCAATTTCTGAAAAAATCTTGTGGCTGCTACAATTCGAAAAGACATCCGAGTGAAAGAGAATTTTCCCACTTTCGTAGATGTAAGAATTAAATTTTAATTAATATTAAATAATTGAAAATAATTTATAAATATTTTTAAAATAAATTTTAATGTAATATATTTAATGTAATATATTAAAATTTAATAAAATAACATTTAATAAAATGCATTTGAAAATTATTTAAATAAATTTAAAGGTTTCCTTTAAGAATTAAATAATTAAATTAATGTTTAATTAATTTAAGTAAATAATAAAAAAACAATTATTCAACTATTCAATTATTTTCATCGAATAAACATTTTATCAATTTTTGAATTTCTGAATTCAGAAACTGTCGATAACTTAGAAAAAATCGTTTTTTTCCTTTGGTGTTTCATCTAATTCTATCTATCTTGCGTTACTCAGGTCGATTAAACTGAAAATATTTTCTCCCCTAGCATATATTAGATTAACATTTTTTTTATATTTGATAAGTGCAATAGATATAATAAATCAGTGTGGCCTTATGATAAATTTCATTCAGCGAAAACATTGAATTTCTTCAATCTATATAAAATTAACCAAATATCCAATATCATGGAAGTTCCAAATCTTCGCTGATTATTCAATATTTTATATTGTACATGACTTTAAGAGTTCATTTGATTTCCTTTTTGGAATTCTAAAATTGATTAGTATGTCTATGGCATCCAGATGTATAGTCCCAAAAGATCCAATAATCAGCGTTATCAGTTAAATATTATTATCAGGTTGTCAGTTTAATTTTTCTCTTCAAGTCAGAATACTGTAATAAACTTTAACTATTTCAAAACACGAAACTTTTTTTACAATATTATGAACCATGCAAATAAGAACTATACAGTGAAAACACAACATGATTCATAATCTCCGGGTTTTTATGATGAGGATGAATCATAGGAGAAGCATATATCACAGTCTCCAAGCTTGAAATTTTCTGCTGCTTTTCTGATTTGATTGTAGATTGAAATGAATTGGAGGCATTATTTCTTTCTTATCACTGTCTATATATTTTGCATAAAATCCGTTGAAGGAATCTTTGAGCATTTTAGTTTCATTGACGCCAAATCTTCCACATCTTATTTCTTTATTCAAGAATTGAAAAAACATCTTTAGAATAAGACATGTCTACGATCCAATGTAATTTGTAGATTCCGGTTCTTTTTGATCAACATAATTTTAAAAAATAATCCAAAATTAATTTCAAAGATCATTTTTTTAATTTCAGGAGACATTTAAAATGTATCACAAACTTAATTACTTAACCCACTATTGGGTTATTGATTCAAGTATGAATTGTGAGCAGAAAGGTGTGGAACATGGTTTAGTTTAGATTTTTCGATGAGTGTTATCAGTGTTGCTCGAGTGTCATTGTTAATTATGAAACTGATTTCTTTTGAATTGAGTTCAAAATTTATGAATATTTTATGATTCTATTTAAGAAATTGAATGGCATTTCTAACTCGATACAACCATGTCTTTCTGACATTATTTTTCTGCGCGTGCTCTTTTTTATTAGGCCACTACGGGCGTTTTAAAATTGACGGATTTTCAATTCCTATTCGTGGAGATGAGATGAATTCAAAAGAGTCACGAATAATTTTGTTTCTATAAGTATTGATACTGTGGAGACTCAAGAGAAATTGACTTATTGATAATTGAAACTTTTAATTTGTGATTTTAATAAAAAATATTTAAAAACTTTTTTATTGTTGCAAATTGTAAAAATGGGAATCTTTAAATAAAGTAAGTGAATTTAAGTCCTAACGAACAATTATTATTATTATTATTATTATTATTATTATTATTATTATTATTATTATTATTATTATTATTATTATTATT
>JBBMKC010205932.1:0-23843 GCA_037834085.1 Bipalium vagum
TTACAAATATCCAATAGTAATTTTAAAATGTTTAATTGGTCTTGTATAAATATTTAATTAACTTCTTATCAATATTTCATCTTATTAATGAATAATGAAAATAAGGGAGAAAGGTATAATCACGTAACAGGCTAAATAAGATTTAAAATATTTAAGCAATATCTGCAAACCAAACAGACTTGTGGTTGCCATAAAATACCAGCATATCGAAAATATAAAAATAGAAGGCAGTAAGGTTACATTAAACCAAAATATCAAATTAGACCGAAAGAAAAAATGTTAAATACCTGTGAAAAAAATCATTAAAGAATAATTGAATTTTTTACTTGTACACTCAAAGATTTGTATGGAAAATTATTAACTGAAATTTCTGTAAACGTATCGATATCTCTATTTGCACAAAATTATTCATAACTTGGAGTACAGTATAAAAGGACTTCAATATGTCCTGAAAGAAGAAATAGTTTAGATGCTATTTGTGACAGATTTGATTATACAAAGAAAAAAATAGTTTACGAAAGTGGAAAATAAATTGTTTATTGATGAAATGACATAAGCCGTTCAAAGCGGAGAGTATATGGCAGAGTATGTGTGGGTGAAATTTTCAGATAAGTAATTAAAAAGTAATAATAATTCTTTTTGAGCAATAATTTCGTGAAGAATAAAATTAAATCCTTAAACTTTACAGACTATTAAAGTTTATTTAATACCATTAATGACACAAATACTTTTATGAAACACGAAAATTATAATGCATTTTTTACAATTTGTGTTCATTTCTTATCAAGCCTTTGCAGGAGAATCATTTTAATAAAGTCATGTTCTTTATTGTACATTTATTGTACGATTTAACACCTCTAATTTTTTCGTATAAATAAAAAATCATACACATTTTTAAGGTTTTATTCTAATTGTTACCACTTTATATCTCATTTTTAAATATTTGTTTTAATAATATCGAAACTTAAATTGTATTAGTGGGTTTCAGCATAAATCTATTTATTTCTAAATTTTAATAAATTTATTTTTTAGTCTAATAATGAAAAGCAGAAGCATATATTTAAAAGAAAAAATAGAAATATTAGAATATTGTAAGAAAAAGTCTAGTTTAAAGCATACTAGAGTGGCGGAAATATTTTCGCTCAAATTTTCCAACGAAGTTAATAGAAGATCAATAAAGAATTATTTAGATAATGAAAAGAAAATTAAAGAAGCCTTTTCATCCAATGATAAATTGAAATTCATTCCATAAAATATTAAATATAAAGAAATTGATTGCAGATTAAAGGAATGGATTGGTATGGTCGAAATGAGTGGAGGGATTTATAATGATGCTATATTACAAAAAAAGCATTAAAAATATACTCAGACATTAACGCTTCTGTTGAAATTGCTGATAATTCAGAACAGGTATTTAAGGCATCAAATGGATGGTTGCAAAAATTTTAAAAACGTCATAATATTGCATCAAGAATTAGTAGTGGTGAAGGTTTCGAAAAATTATGTGTTAATTACGATAGTTTTATTTCAGATTTTCAATTAAAAGCTCCTTCATATAAGCCATCTGATATTTCAATAGTGACGAAACTGCTCTATTCTATAAACCTGCACAGTTTAAAAATCTTGTTTCAAAAATGAGAAATGGAAATTACATATTCAACTAAATTTATTGAAATTCTTTTTCTTCCAAAAAATTGAACGAGACTTCAACCATGGGATTCCGGAATAATAAAAAGTTTTAAAGCAAAATATTATCATCATCTTCTATCATATACTAGTGGACAAATTAATTCTAGATTTTTAATTTTAATTGTATTTTAATATGAATGCAAGAAGTTCTATTAACTACTTGTTATTAATATACTTTGAAATTATTCTTAATTAAAATGCTATATGAAACATTATTTTAATCATTATTGTTTAATTAAAGTTAATTTGAGTATAAATTAAATAATTTTATAAGACAAAACTTTTTTCGATTTTGAAATTAAAGCCATAATATTTAAAATTAAACGTGGAAGATAGTTTTTAAATGTAATATTAATTCACCTTAACTTATTTTTTAGTGAAATGAAATCAGATAAATTAGGACAACGAGCCAAGGCTATGAAGTATGAAAGACATACCTTCAAAGAAATAAGTGATGTCCTAGGTATAAGTTGCGATGCCGCATGAAATGTATGCAACTATAAGAAGATTAAATATCCTAAGAAATGTAGACGACATAGAAAAATAAGTTCAAAAATTAAAGAAGATTGTCTAATTAATGCTTCAACGAAGATAGTACAGAGATACCTGACAACAATAGGTGCTAAATAAAAGTGATCAAAGAACCAGATCGTTTTGAGTCAGAGACACAAATACCAAAGAGTAGCAATGTGTTCCAAGTGGATCATCGAAGATCTCAATTGGAACTTAACTATTTTTTCAGATGAAAAACGCTTCAGTATGGACGTTCCAGACAATTGGAGAACACATGTTATGCCTGGTGAATCCTCAGTTAGAGAAAGAAGGCAATGCAAAGGCGGCGATATTATGGTATGGCTAATGACATTCCCAAATGGTCTCCTAGCTTACAGAATAATTAGAAAAAAGTTCAAGGCAGTTGACTACATTGCCATGCTTCAAGATAAACTTGTGCCATGTATGAGGTTAAATTATGGAGACAAGTTTTACTTCCAGGAAGATAATTGCAGAGTTCATAAAGCCAAAATTGTAAAGGATTTCATGACAGCGAACCATGTGAATGTCTTAGAATGGTCAGCTAAGTCTTCAGATTTGAATATCGTAGATGTCTGGAAATTAATATCGGACATCGTCTACGACAGACATTCATTTCACAAAAAGACAGATTTAGAGAAGACCATAGTGGATAGTATTACATACGTCCAAACAAAGAAGATGGATTCAATTTTGGAATTATATAAAGGAATCAAGAAGCGTTTATGTATTATTCTTTATAAACATGGCAATTTGTGTAATAAATCATTTAATTGATTTACTTATATTTACATCGAGAAATATTTTGTCCTTCTCAAAATTAATATTTTCTAATAAGGTAATTTATTTATCACTACATATAATTCAATCTTAGTTTTTTTGTAATTAATGAAAAACAATACTTTTATCTGCAAGTTCATTCAAAAAAATCTTTAATTACAATTAAAATTATCGATTAACATTTCAAAATAAAAATCGAGAACTCATTTGTTTATAGGTATATATTGTCAATAAAATAACACCAGAAAACATGCTGAATCGTTGTTTATAGAAATAACTCTAAAAGATGCTATTATTTACCTGACATATGATTGAAAAGATATTTCTCAATCAAAAATTGTAAATTGTTGGGCGAAAACAGGATTGGTAAAATCAAGAAAAACTATTGAAAATCTGGAAAGTGATAACCTTGGTGAATTAATACAGAGATTAAAAATTATCGATCCAATTAATCAAAAAGAAATGATTGAATTGGATTTAAAACCACAAGACCACTTTTGTGATCCAATTTTATGTTTAGATGATAATGATTTAGTTGAAGAAATAGAAACTAATGAAGACAATAATGAAGTCATTACAAAATTAAGTTTGTAAACAGTATTGAATTATTTTCATGAATTAAAATAATACGTAGTAAGTTTAGATAATCTTACAAGTGATGACATTATTTCCCTAATGAATATTGAAAAAGTCATTAATAAGCAAATGTTAAACAGCAAACAGAGGACAATTATGCATTACTTTTCGAAGGAATGAAAATATTATGTTATAAATAAATATTTGTGGATTTTTAAAGAATTTTGTTATCTGTATTAGTGTGTCATATTTATTATGTAATTATTTCCCCTCTAATTTTTGCCAAATTCTAATTTTTCCAATTTTTTGAAGGTTCCCGATTGTAGTAAATATTAGAGGGTAGACCTTATATAGAATTATACTGCTATTGTTATTTTTTATAAGGTTTTAAATATTCATAAATAGTATACTAAATATTTCGAAAACCCTGTAATGTAATTTATAGTAAGTTTTGATAAATTGTTTTTCTTAATGGTTATTTATTTTTAATATATCTTTATTATTTATTCCGCAGAAATCTCACAGGATTGTCATTCGATCTGTGTGTATCCAAGGCCAATCTAAAGACGCTCAATGCACTATTGAAATAGGATCATTTAGCTTGGCACCTACTAATTTAAAGGTGAATAAAATTACCGGAACATCAGCTCAGATCAGTTGGATCCCATCAAATTCCAATTGGAAACATTCAGTTTGGATGAATGGTTTAAAATATTGTGATTGCTTACCAGGAGTTTACAAAATAGTGATCCAAGGTATAATACATTGAAAATCTTTTTGAAATTTTGTTTTTTTGAGATATATACATGAAAAAATTTTGAATAAACTTTCAAAATATTAATTTTTATGGATTATTTTATTGATTATAAAGATCAATATATCAAGTGTTATCAATGATAATCAAATATATTCTTTAATTTTTATGAAACTTTATATTAGTCAATTAATCATCCACAGAAATCTTGTGGAAAATGAATTCATTAATTCAAATTTTTTTAAATTTCTTTTTGTAATATAAATATATAAGAATATTAAGTATAATATTCTTACAAGTGAATTCAATTATTTAAAAAGTAATGATTTGAGAAGGTCAGCCTCAACGATGTTCCTCAGCTGATTGTTGTTAACATCCTCATTCGACCATGAATTTGACGATCATTGAAGTCAATGTTTCGATTTTTTGATTTTTTAACTAATGTTAAACAATGTTAAAAATACTCTCCAAGCCTGCTGACATTTCGAGCTGTTTTGCTGTATCGAGTTTAAGTTCAAGTATATTATACGTAATTCCTCTTTTGACATTCTTTATTTTAAACAGAGATAATGTTTATTATTTTTTTATTGATGTGTAATTAAATAAAGGTTATTATTATTTCTTATAAATTTTTTACTTTGAAATTATAAATATCATAAACTGCATTAATTTTGCAACAAATTGTTAAATCATAATATCTCGGTTGCACACTGTTTTGGGAGAAAAAATTCCAAAATAATAATAATATAAAACGTTGCTAAAAATCACTAACTGGGTTACCAACCAGCTGAATTAGATTTTAAAAACCTAATTTTTTTTAATTCTAAAGGTTAATTCGAAAGTATCTTTCAATACGTTAGGGTCAATTAGTTGTTAATATTAATTAGTCGAATAATGTTAAAAATGATAAAATCATTTACAATGATCAAAGGAAAAATATATAGCACACTATTTAGTTTTTTTTAATAGGTTTAATACCAGACACTTTGCAAAAAGTCCAGGTCTATCCGATTATTGATAAATTTGGTGATAACGCTGTAAATTTTAACAACTGTTCTTATTTGGATTTTCAAACTCTGCCTATTTACAATTCAAACGTCGAAGATGCAAAAAAACATACAGGTAAATTTTTAGATTAATTTGTTTATTCTTAGTACAATTACTGTTATACATAATTAGTGATATCCATAAATAGTCTTTTTACCAGAAGATGCAAAATTAGCAAGATCATTACTACCTTTATATGTAATTATTATTAATAATTAATTGTTTTTGTCATCATTAAATATATAAATCATTAATCCATTATTTTGTGGAATTTAAATTTACCAAAAATGGTACAAAATATAAGTATATGTAAAATTGAAGAGACTGTTACACATTATATTAAGTTTCAAAATAATTGTGGTTATAATGCAAAGACTTCAACTGAAAATATCAATGAAATCTATGAGGATTGCATAAACTTTTAAAATTTGATGACCTTTCTCCAGAACTTGATGTTGATTACTTTGTTGATTAAATGTTGGTTATAAATATATATTTTTGATAAAAATTAGACATTATTTATGAATATCACTAATAATAGTAAAAATGAACAGTTTCACTATTATATTAATTTAGGTGTTCATTAAAAATTTTATATATACGAGTAAAATATCAGTGATATTCCAATGTTGATTTTAATAATTTTATTTCAATCTTGGTCATATAGTAATATATATTAACAGGATGTCATATTTAATTTTAAAATACGCGGATTTTATTTTAATATATAAATTTGTTTACAAACATATGAAGTTTTATGTTTTCATTTGTGCTCCATTTTTGATTTGTTTGGAGATGATATTTTTCTAAATAATTGACATAAAAATTTGTAGAATATCTCACAGGTATGATAATCTTTAGGGACGGAGGCAACGTCATCTCATAACATTCACTAGAAATCAAGACAAGTATGGGATTACATTTCGAGTTTGACAGAAATGAATGGAAATAAATGAAAATGAATTTTGAGTAAAAATTAAATACTTCGATAATCACAAAGAAGAAATTAACTTATTGATAATTAAAAAATAACAGAAAGCAGAAATGAGTTAATAATGTTTTCCTTAAATTAATATTTTAATTTTATATTTTTAAAAAATTAATTTAAAAAAATTATCTTTTTAAATTTGTTACCTCAACAATTTTATACATATGTATTTAATTTATTTTTAAATTTTTAAAAATAATAAAAAAGGAGACTATGTTGAATAATAAGACTTTTTCATGTCATAAAAATTGCCCTCCATAAATCATTTGATAATACGCCCAATTTTTTTTCATTCATTAATATATTATGCTACTTTAGATAATTAGAAGAAATTACATTCGAAAATCTTAAATTGAAAATATAACTAGTCAGTAAATAGAAAAAACTTTACATAAAATAATGTGAATAAGTAAAACGTTAATAAAAACTTTATAAATTAGATGAAAAAACTGTGAGTATGGTTTGAAAGCATATTTTGAGTAAATGTATGTTTTGTATGATACATAACTCAAATATTTCATAATTAACCTTATAAAATATTATTTTTTAATATTTTTTAATATATATTAACTATATTAACTATATATTAACTAAACTAATATATAAATATTTATTTGTCTTCATAAATATTTTAATTTTACACTTAAAAATTGACAATTTTTAATTTAAATTATTGTAATAATTAATAACAATAATAATAATAATAATAACAATAATAATAATAAATAGTTAGAACTAAAAAAAACTTGATAATAATAATTACGTTAATATTATGCATTGCATTTTTATATTTTATTATTATTATTATTATTATTATTATTATTATTATTATTATTATTATTATTATTATTATTATTATTATTATGATTTGTATTAATTATATACTTACTCCATTCCACAAAAAACCCGATTTTTATTTCATAAAATAGGTAATCATTGTTATTTTTTTATCTGTATTAAATTGATTTTAGAGTTGATGGCTCTTTCAAACGACCAAAAAGTATTCTTTCTTATGAGAGGATCTTAATGAAAATGAGAAAGATGCAGTCCGAATATGATACAGTCGAGCGTTTATGGGATTTAATGGGTTTATACGTATCTGGAGAGTAGAAAAGGAGGCCCAGCGTTCTTCCAAAAATCATAACAAAGGTGATAAATATAAAATTGATTGGACAATGACAGCCGATAATTTTTACAATTTTATGACTACTGAAATTATGCCAGCAATTTCTGAAAAAATTCAGTGGTGTCCAAATGTTACTATCCAAATGAATAATGCCTGCCATCATGTGAGAAAGAAAAATTTTGAAAATTTCAATGACTTCGGAGAATATATTGTTCCATGTTTTACAGTCATAAATCAACCGGCACAGTTTCCAGATTTAAATGTCAATAGAAATAATTCTAAAAATCTTGATTAATTGTGGCTATCATTACAACAGACATTTTGGTCAACTATGCCTGAAACGTTGAAATCTCTTTTTGAATGTAAATCTCGGAAATTGCATGATATTACTAGTCAGAAAGGATCAATGGTTAATGTACAACATTCGTCATTGATAACTTTATAAATAATGTGTTTTATTCTTGTTTTAATTAAAATATAATATAAATACTCTTCGTATTAAGAAATCTGGTTTTGTTATGGAATGGAGTAAGTACATAATTTCAGTTATTCTAGTATTTAAATTTAATTTTATGGTTTAAAAAGAAAATTTTTATTTTGTTCGTTTAGAGTAAACCAATATATGAATTATTAACAAATACATTATTGATGAGTGTCAAAATATATTATATTTAAATTTTTCTACCATTAAATTAAATTAGCGATTTATTATTCGAAAAAATATCTTTTTAAATTCTTTTTAAATAAATAATATTTTAGAAGTTCAATCGATATCGAAATTTTTTGTTTATATTTTTATTTATTTATTATTTTTTATTAAGAAATTATTTAAGAAATACATAATCATTCTTCACTTTTTAAATTTCTTAAGTCAACAAATATAGACATTTGGAAATAACAAATCTAATATCAATATAATAGTATTGAAAAGAATTTTATCATTAACTGAAAAACTTTGATGAGAAAAATAAAATATAAATTTAATTAAATTGGATTTTGAGGTCCTCATTCAGTGGAGATATACATTATTTAATTTACTTTGTAAATTGTAAATATAATTTAATTATTGTCGAAGATTATTTTCTTATAAAATCAGTTTTATGTTAGTTATAAACACTTATTAGATATCGTTATAAAAATTATTTAGTTTGTTGAATGTCAAATTTCCAAACTTTTGTTCACATTACATAAGGATGTGACCAATTTAAAGTGGACTGCGATCGATTCAATTGTTCTAAAGAATGATAATTATATGTCTAATATTTTGATATTTATTTTTTTTCTGCTATTTGGATCACTGTAGATCAAAATTTCAAAAATCATAAATATAAATAAATAGTTTGTGATAAAAATATTCATGGCCATTGAGATATATATTTATATATTAAAATAATTGCTTTTATAATTATTTTGAAACTTTTGTGGAGAAAAATATTTTAAAAACAATATTCCAGTCTTTAAAAACAGGTTTTTAAATGCTTATCTTCCAAATTTATAAAATATTTGTTATCTATAAAATTTTTGATAAAATTAACAAAATTAAAAATGAAAATAAATTGCTGTAAAATTATATAAACATTTATATTTATCTTTGTCAATAAAATGAAATAATATTTTTTTAATGAATTCGGTTATTATTTGATTTAGCAAGAAAATGGTTGATCTAAATATTGAATTGATCCTTTATTTTTCTCTAGTAAAATACATCTCAATGATATGTTGATCTTTTCACAACATCATTAAAAATAATAAAGCTTATTTCATTTTTCTTAATTCATTCAGTGGATGAATTTCATTCGATTTATTTAATTTGTTTTTTTCAGAGAAATTATTCATAAAAATCTCGGTTTTATTTTTCTTTTATCATTTAATATGCATTCCCTTTTAAAAATCCATAATCAAAACAAACTTTATTGAATTTTATTTTATTTAAGAAAAACTTTTTTTCAAAAATAATAAGATTTTTTAATTTATAAATTCTTTCATCAATAAAATTTTATAGAATAAATTTTTTCCTGAACTAGAATGGATCAATAATTAAAATTCGGTATATTGATGTTAAATTAAAAATTTTTAACATATGAAAATCATTACAGAAGTCATACATTTTTCTTAAAGAATAAACTTCTGTTTTCATCAATATTCTTAAATTCAACTCTAAAATCTTTTTATTAATAATTGGATTTTTTTGTCTTCATTATTTGTCTTTTATTCTTGTGTTATAAGGGAAAACAAAAATTATAGTGGATCATCGTGCCACATTTTCTTTTTAAACTATTTAGTTTTAAAACTTAAAACGTGTCCAATTTAAAATATTTCAGATAAATAAATTTCAACCTTTGCTAAATATGAGGGTCAGTCAAAAAGTAACCTTAAAACACATTTATTTTATTTAAAAAATTAATTCAAATTTGAGCGTTAATGTCACTTTTCAACATAGTCCCCTCCACGTTCAATGCACATACCCCACCGCTTAATTAGATCCTGGAATCCATGAGAGAAGAAATCTTTTGAGTGACTAAGAATCCACTGATGCTCTACTTTTTTGAGCTCTACGTCTGAATCAAAATCTATTGCTCCTCATGTCTTCTTGGGTTGTCAAAATATGTGGAAATCACAAGGGGTGAGGTCGGGAGAATAAACAGGATGTGGCAAAAATTCAATATTCAGTTCTTTAATTTTATTCACTTTAACATGGACAGTATGTGGTAATACATAATGATGCAATAGGACACCACGACTAAGCGGTACACGTCGCTTTGTACGGATAGCAGATCTTAGATGATTTTGAATTAGTTCACAATACAATACAATTGTTACAGTAGATTCTTTTGGCATATAACTGATGGTGTAATACGAAACTTCTTTGGTGGTGGAGAAGAAGAATGTCTCCACTATTTGCTTGCTCTTTTTGACTCGGGATGGAACCCAACATTCATCGCCAGTGACGATGCTATCAAGAAAATCATCACCTTCTGTGTCATAACAATGAATGGAAGATGTCCATCCGGCTGACTTTCATCTCTTGAGTAAGCTGTCTAGGAACTCACCTGGCAGACAGTTTTCGATATTTTAACAAATCGTGGATGATGTAATAAACTGAGTCGTGACTTATCATCATTTTAGAGGCTACTTCATAAATTGTTATCCGCATGTTTTCACATAAGATGTGATCAATTTCAGAAATTTTCTCTGGTTTTTTAGCTGAATTTGGTCTCCCAGATCGGAGTGCATCGCTCAGATTTGTTAATCATCTTTGGGACATCCTATGCCATTCATATACCGGTTGAAGTGATAAACAGACATCCCCATACATTGATATCATTCTGCGATGAATATTAGCTGGAATTTTTTTCACTGCATAAAAAAAATGAATTATTGTACGCATCTCTTCTTTGATGCATTGAAATACAGATACCGTCATCATTTTAATGCGAATATTAATCATGGTTATAAGTTTTTTTATTTATTGTTAATGTGTTTACTTATAAGATAAAAGGTATATAAAATCTTTACAAATTTTTTTTATTTTTACAGGTAATTTAAGGTTACTTTTTGACTGACTCTCGTATTACAATACATTATTTGAATCTGAATTTTTCAAATTTTTATTTATTATACCAAGGTCTCTTAAAAATGTTACCTCTTTAAAAATGTTAGCTTACATTTTTCATTAATTGTTTATTTTGTAATTTTAATAATCATATATAAAAATGAGAAAAATACCACGAAAAACATGTATATTTTAAGAAATACAGTCTATAACATAAATTTACAATTATTTGTTAATACATTCTCAAATTTTTTATATCAGGAAGCGATATAAAGACAAATTTCTATAATCATTTTTTTTAAATTTTTGCACATGCTCGGTGTATGAAAGCTGTTAGTATCTTTAAAAGAATTTCTAAATTATTTTATTTATTATTAAAATATATTTAACTTGAACACATAAAACCATTTGATAAATCAATATATATTGAAATCCATTTTAAGTTACAAAATTTACTTTGTTCGATTTTTCAATAATTATGAGCCTTATTATTTATTTGGCCTAAAGACCAGGATAAATATAACCTTTCATAATTATGAATAATAAATATGTAAGCAATCTTTTTCTTTTAATATTAATAAAATATTTATTTTAATTTCAATATGAAAAGTTTGAAATTTTTTATTTGTTAAATATAAATAGATTTACTTTCAACTAATACAGAAGAATTAGATTTCCCAAAAAATGTCAAGCTAAAACTGGGTAGTCGACCTGGTAGATTTATTGTTAAATGGGTCTGTCCACAACAAGTTACTTCACCAAATGTAAAAATTGTCGGATACTCAATTCTAATAAATAACCAATGTATAGCGTTGGTGAATGGAGCTAAAAGTTAATTTTAAACATACTTTTTCACTTTCAATGTTGTCTATATAAAGATGATCGGTTTACTATCAATCTTCATGACCTAAGAACTATAAATCCCCCATTGTCACAAAATCTTCTCAACCACCAAGAACAGTCCTTTTTACCACTAACAATTAGGACGATGGGAACCATTACCCAATCTGATTATGAAAATGGAGTTACAGAATGTACAATCTATTCAAAAGATAGCCAGCCAGTCTTAAGGTTTTCAGGACATGTTGCAGCAAGAATTGCAGGAACCGCGGCAGAGGCTGCAATAATGTTGGGAGATCAGTTAGCATCATTTCTAAATTTGGTACGAAATCTATATAAAATTTTACTTTGTTAATGTATGTAGTCATTGCCTTATTATTAAACTGTACGATTTTTGATTTAACCATTATTGTTCTAATTCAATATGAATTAAAATTTAATATTTGGTAATCCTGAAAGTTTTTTCACTTTTTAACCATTAGAATTTTATTATTTGTTTTTTAAATAATAAGAGTGACATTTAATTTCTGTGATAATTTTGAAAGAATTTAATTAAGACTATAAATTAGTGAAATTTGATCAAGTAATTTTTCTTAAATATTGATTACTTATATAGATAAATATGGACATCATAAAGGAACATCTGAGATGCACAATGTACTACTTTTTCGGATGGGAGAATATGTAATATTTATGGGGAAGGTATAGTATCTGAACGAGTAGTTCGAGAAATTTAGTACTGGTGGAACATCAATAGAAGACACTGCTCGGCCAGGTAGACCCACTGTCATTGATGATGATGTTTTGAAGGAGCTGATAATATCAAACCCTGGATTGACATGTTAGGAAATTATTCAAAAACTTTCAGTCTTCAAGACAACTGCAAATGACCACCTAAGAATGATAGGCTTTGTGAGTAACTAAATTGTTGGATTCCGCATACACTCTCAGAACGTCATTTGATTGACCGCATCAACATCTGAGAATCATTACTAAAAAGAAATGAGCTTCAGCCATTTTGAAACAGATGATTACAAGAGATGAAAGTGGATCCTATATTGTAAAAAAAAGATCTTATATTGTAAGAAAAAGATCCTGGCTAAAAATAACCACAATTACCTACATCAAAGGCGGGATAGCATCCCGAATAGGCAATTCTTTCATTATGGTGAGTTTAGCAAGGCCACCTCTATTATGAGCTACTTCCGAGCAATGAAATAATAAATTCTGAGTTTTGCTGTAACCAACTGAAAAGTTTATAAATTGCTCTTGCAGAAAAACCTCATTTGGTGATTAGAAAAGGTATTGCATTTCATCATAAGAATACCAGACTTCAATGATAACCAGGACGCAGCTGAAGAGGTTTACCTAGGAAGTTTTGCAGTATCCTGTATACTCCTGAGACCTAGCACCTTCAGATTATCATCTGTTTAGATCGTCACAGAGTTCATTCAGTGATCAGAGTTTCAGTAGTGCAGAATATGTAAAGTTTCACTTGGAAGAGTTTTTTAAATTCCATGAAAAAAGATTTTTGGAAGTCCGGAATTTTTTTCTCTTCCAAATAGATGGAAAGAGGTCGTAAATAACAATGACAGTTATATGTTGAATTTAATAAATTTACAGTGCTCCAATAATTTATTTCCGCACAATGTAAAATAGATACATTTCAGTTAATTTTAATTGAAATGTAACTTTTTTATATGGTATTGTAGAATAAGATATTTTGAATATATTTAAGCAACTCTCTAACATTTAATCATTTTTTACGAATTTTAAGACTAATTTGTTTAAATATATCAAAATTTTAGTACCCATAATTTATCCGCGCACTAATTTAAAAGTTACTTAACTCATTAAAAACTCACAATATCATTTTTTTATTAATTATCAAAAGTAATTTCTTATTTCTATACAATTGAAGTAATTTCTAGGCAAAATTATTTAATAACGTGTCTAGAATAGGTAAATTGTCGAATTGGAGAAAAGATAAATAGAGGCATTAAGATAGGTATTTTAAAAGTTTTGAATTTCATTTTTAAAAACAAAAAAACTTTCCGGATCACCCCATATTTTAAAATTAAGATATTATATCTTCCTTTATGAAATAATGAAAATAAATATTGTTAATTTTATATATTCCAATAATACTGGAAGAAAATAAATAAATAAACATCATAGAATTCCATGGTAAATACTAAACCAAGTGTTCAAGTATTGTG
This sequence comes from Bipalium vagum, assembly GCA_037834085.1. Classification (NCBI taxonomy): domain Eukaryota; kingdom Metazoa; phylum Platyhelminthes; order Tricladida; family Geoplanidae; genus Bipalium; species Bipalium vagum. Next base: position 14,104 of record JBBMKC010205932.1, read on the forward strand.
ATACTTTGTTATTATAAATATGAATATTCAGGATGATCATTTAATTAAATATGTAAAAGGGGAAATTGGCAATCATTTCTAAATTGAATATTATGCATAATTAAAGTCAAAAATCAATTATTAAAATTATTGATATTAATTTTTTTTTAATATTTTTCAATGATTTAGAATTAGTTTTGTTTAAATTTTAATGTAAAAAATAAAATAAAAATTGTTTTTCTAAATATTCTTCATTTATATTTTGTCTTATTTACCTTTGGCTAAATTCACATTTGAAATTTAGTCTTCCTAATGTTGTTAAACGAAATTTAGATTATCATTTTTATTTACTCTCAAAACATTACTTTTTATGAATTGTGCAAGTCTTTATTTTAAATTTAAATTTTATTAATTAACCAAGAACAGATCATGTAACACTTGATAATACTCTTTTTGTTAAGGCTCCATTTTTAAACTCGAATAATCATTATTTGTTGATATTGTATACATTTTTTAGTATTTCATTAGAAATAAAAACATTTTGAAAACCAATATTTCTCTAAATCAATTACTATTTGACCCCAAAAAAGGGGTTTCACGTTCATACTAAATGTACTGAGTTATTGTCACCTAAATAAATTGATAATTCTTATATTGGTTTTTATATGTATTAAGTAATCAAAATAATGTAACGTTTTATGTTTATTACTTGGATTTTTTAAAATATTTACTTGCTTCTTTTCAAATTATTAATAAATATAAGTGGTAAGACTAAAAATTATTTGCACTATCAGAAATATTGAAGGTACTTAAATAAAATTTTTCATGTAAAATAAAAATCATATGTAAGTATGAAATATATGATTATTTTAAATATTTTTGTGCACTAGATTAAATTAAATCGGTGATAAAGACATTCGAAGATATGATCCGTATTTTCACAAAGGATCTGACAAGAAAGAAATTATTAATCAGCTTCAAGATATATACGATCAAAAACTCCAACTCGTGCGACCATAAAACTGGATCCGAGAATTTTTCATTTGGTCGAACAATGGTTTTCGATGCAACCAAAATTTGTGAAAAAATCGAAAGATATTGTGACAAAAGATCAAAAAGTTACTCAAATGCAGTTATCTAAAAGACTAAATGTATGCAAAAGTACCATCCAGCTGCTTCTAGAGCAAATGGAAATTCCAAAGTTGTGTAGCAGATTCATATCGAGAATTTTAAAACCTAAGGTGAAGGTTAGACGAAAATTGGCTTATGATAGGAATCATCATTTCCTGGATGCAATCCGTCCACGGTTTTTATCTAATATAATACCTACATATCAGACGTCACTGAATCCCTACAGTTCTTTTTCTAAAAGAGAGTCTAAAGAATGGGTTTTCGAAATAGAGAATCCATCCAAGGTCTTGCGTCTTTTATGATATAAATGACATCTCAAAGTTAGATTTTACTGAAGAAATCTTAAGCCTTGTATTAAGGATTTTTTGGCCATAATAACGCTCCTATTCACACAACCAAGAAAATAAAATGCAGATCAATAAAAACTAGATTTGTGAAGGTGGATCATTTTCCATATAGTCTAGAACTTGCACCAATGATTGTTCAATCATCTGAAGAAACTTATGCCGAGACATAAATTTATTTCAAAGGATAATATTAAGGATAAGGGTAGAAGACTTGAAAGATCAAAATGTCTTCGAAATATGCTTTCATGGAATGGTGGTTATTTTTAGAAATAAGATCTATATGTACGTATTGTTTAAAAGAAATTGTTGAGTTAACTTCATTTATTCTGTTAGAGTCTGATTAATTTTTTAGTCTTCCCACGCATATTAAATAAAATAAAGATTTTACTAAATTTATCATTAATTTTTACAAATTTTTTAGTTTTTATCTTAGAAAAGATTTGATTATAATAAATAGTTATATGATAGTTTCTATACTGTGTCCTTTTACACAAGATATAACATTAATCAATGTTTAAAAAATTACGATTATAAATCCAAGAAAAGATTCATTGAATATGCTACATTTTCCACAATCTTTTATCTTAATTATATTATCTCTTTTATATATTTAATAATCATGTTTGAATGTTTGATAATATATTTTTGTTATCCTAACAAATCATTAAATGTTTTTATTTTTCTAATAAGATGGAAGCATATTCTGAAGAAAAATTAGAAAGGAAAATTGTATCGAAGAACAAAGTAAGCGTGGTTAAATGATTTTGTAGCCATTTATTTTAAGTAGAAAATTAGTAACAAAATTGGTATTTTTCTCTTTTTGATATATATTGATTTTTTCAATTAAAACAGTTTATTATTTTGTAAGCTGGAATTAAAAACAATTAGTTTAGAAATATTTAAAAATTAAATCTTTTATTATTTATTTATTGCATTATTAACGAGATATTCTCAGTAACCTTTTTACTATATAAAAGGATATTTCCCCTAATTTAGATATTTATATCGTTCCTCTTATTTTTCAATTAATTCATTACGGAAACACTTATTTCAACATTTTCAAGAAATATTTCCTTTCAAATAAAATTCATATTTTTCCATTATAAATTATAAAATAATATAATCATAAGGAGTATCACAAACGGCTTTCTTTTTATGAAATTATCCTTTAGAAAGAATATTCTTTAACTTCAGAATATTTCTGGTAAAATTAACATGGCATTATTAAAAATATAAACCTTTATAAACTTGAATAATAAACTTTTTAAAATTTTATCTCTTAGAGAATGTTACAAGAATATGTCTTCAATGTCTAAGATATCAAATGAAAAGTCCATTCCAAGATATGCAAATATATAATAGAAAAATAAATAAATTTGAATTTATCATTATATATATGATAGTTACACATGAGAAAACTATGATTTATCTATACTATCCGGAAAGTAAAATGCAATGGTGGAATGGTGAGTTCCTTATTCTTATCACACAAAACCCTCATAGCAGAAAGATCGAGTCAAAAGTTTATGGCAACATTTTTGGGATAATGGTGGTTTATTACTTGCTGACTTCCGGAAGACATCACGATAAACACTTTATTCAAAATCAATACTTTGTTTAGAGACAATATCAGCAGGAAGAGGAAACTTTAAAATGATAATTTCATTCAAATTTATCACGATAATCCATATTCGTTTTTGACTCATAATTAAATTCATTAATTTTATTTGTTTATTTAAAATTTGTTTATCTTTACTCAATGTGTTTATAAAGTTTAGAACCTTTTAATTTTATTTTAAATATTTAATTCTTTACTTTTTATTTGATCTAATAATGATACCTTAAATTCACATATTGCAATATTTTAAGCAGCGTTATGGCTCCCACGAAAAATTTTTTTTTTGCTACACAGCAAAATATAAATTGAAGATCGTAGGATCTTAAGAAAAAACAGTAATAGTAAAACTGAATGATAATTTGAAGTTTCTGAGATAATTGAAAAGAGACTGGCGCAGAACAAAAAAACAATGAAAAGAAAATCGTGGGCATAGGCCAAAATGGTCAAAATCAAGACGAGGGTTCTGTTATTGGTTTTTAGAAATATATTCAGAAAAGTAAAACTTGCCATAAATACTCAACAGAAAAAAGAGGATAAATAAGACGAAGAAAAAGAAAATCGATATATTGCAGTGGCCGTATCTCAGTTATTTAAGAGTGATACAGAAGATGAAGACTTTGAAAGCTTTATTGATGGTGACACTGAATACGAAGACAAATGATTATAAACTAAATCTGATGCAAACATTTCTTTTTATTAGAATATAATAGTGGTTTGATATGTATTTATTAAATATAGACTATTTTAAATCCACATATAAGACGCGACTTTTACACCGCTGCGACGTAAATATGGATTTCATAAAATTTTACGGTTTTATCGTTAATGCGACTAATAGCCCGGAAAATATGGTAATAAAATGTAAATAAATATTTTAAAATTAAAATCCTGACTGTTTTGAAAATTGTAATTAGTTTTTATTGATTCTCTAAATAAATTCAAAATGATCCACCATATATATGAGAATAGAGAATTTTCAGAATTCTAAAGAAACTGTTGAGATCTATGCAAATCTGTAAGCATGGTGATTACAAAATCATAAATATTCTTACACTTAACCGTGTTGGAATTCATTTAAAAGCATTTGAGGAAAGTTCTTATTCATTATTTTATTTTGAAGAGAAATGCTTTTGAAATTTGGTATACTTTGTTCGGAGATACTCGGAAGAAAAACGTTCTGATCTGCCAAATTAGGTGAACAAAAGGAAAATATGAAACCGAAAATTAATAATTAAGGTTTTAATCATTTAATGTCACCTATTTTGAGTATACTTATTCAAACCTATGACTATTTATTTTTTAAGAAATGATAAAAAGGATATGTAACATAAACTGTAAAATAAAGGTAATAATATTAATAAAAGTAATAATAGTAATAATAACCTATGTGAAAAAATTGAGAGGTTTTTGATAAATAATCATAAATTAGATGCACTCTGCTGAACATCAAAAGATCAGTGATTCAAGAGCTTGTTGGCATAGTTGTTATTGTTTAAATAATAGCGAGTTTTATGATAATGAATCGTCCTTTCTTCCTCGATCAAAATTTGATTGGATGGAAAATAATCCCTATCAATACCGATCCATGTCAATCCATTATCTCGATCAGCCTCATTTAAGTAATCAACACCGATCACTTTCTGATGACAGTGCTCTTGATCGTCTATCCGACAGTCGGGATATGCGACAAAACCTATCCAGTGAATTAATAGACGATGTCTGCTCAACTGAATCTTCGAGCAATTCACATAATTTTATATATCAAAATAATGATATTGATTGTAGCAATATCCATAGGAAGTCAATTACCGAATTTTCCATGCGCGGCGAGGATGATCCGAATAAATACCTTGCTGTCAGACATATTGCTAAGGTTACTAATTCGGCGTTGTTGGTTTGTGAGTAGTCGATGGATATTTTTTAGAATGTCTCGTCCCAACTGCTTGTAAATATCTGCATGTTTGTAGTATATTAGTTCTACTAGTGTTACGCTCACTAAATTTTTAAATTCGTTTTACAATTAATTTCGTCAAACATGTCAAAATGAACAGAAATTAACTTGGGTGGTGATCATTATACCGATGATCGGCATCCTAGATTTATTTCCCATTTTTTGAAATGTGTAGTCAACAGGTGGTTAATATAAAAGGCTTATGATATCGATAACATTGCATAGCTTTAAATTTATAATTAAATTTTAATTAATATTTATAATTACTGATAAGGATGAAGATAAGAAGTTTTGAAAACTATGTTATATTATTTATTTTTTGACATAAGCAAATTAACCCACGACTTAATGAAATGGGTTGCTTAAATATCTTTTACTTTTGTTTTTGATCTTGGAAATTATTTATCCGTCTCTATTTACAAAATTAATTTTAATTTTCAATTTCTTCATAAAAGTAAAAAATATTTTTAAAGGTTCTTTTTTATTTTACAAATTGGAGCTTTAATTTCTAAATAAAATTTTTAATATTTTTTCATATGTGACAACCAGGCACTATTTATAGAATTAATTTCAATAATTATAAAATAGCTCAATAATTTTTTATTTTTTAATTACAAATTTGGTTTTATAACCATAATCACCCGTTGTAATATGCGTATCTTGCTTCATAAATATGCAGAAAATTCAGCCAGCGCGAAATATTAAAAATTTACTTGTTGAAGTCCTCCCCAATAATAATAGCATGGTCGAAAACAATACGACTAAAAACCCCTCAAAACTATCGTAAAGATTCAATTTCTGTTACAAATTCAAAAAAGAAATATTTTATTTCTCAAGGAAAACCCGTTAAAAAAAATATTTATTTGCTTACTTTATTTTCACTAATATTAAGCGTAAAATGTTTTCCTTCACAAATTTTACTTTGGCCATAAAAAATTAGTTCAAAAATATAAAGTGGTTATTAAAAATTAATCTCGAGGTCGATATAATGGTTAATTTAATTTAAGAATGAATGAAGTTCCATGAAAGCTTAACATTAAATTATTTTATTTTCACGTTAATTATTTCAAATATTTTATATTTAGTTTTTTATTTCTTCAAATAATATCAATACCGTTTTAACTAATATTAACTTATTAAACCCGATTAAATAATCATTAATATTCAATATATGAACTATTTATCATTTAATATTGATTTAATTTTTAATTTTCTCATGTCAAGTTTATAAATATTTAATTATCGTTCATAAAAATTCTGAAAAAATGCAGAATAAAATAAGTTTTTACCTTGCAATTAAAAAGGAGTAAAAAATTATTTAACATTAATCTTTACTGTTTTTTTATTTTCAAAACAGAATATGTTTTAAATTTATAGAAAATCAATACTTTATGGTGGAAAATATTTAAGGAATATCTTTTTGATTTAGCAATCGCAGTCACAACCGCAATCACAATTAATAAAAAATTCTAAAGAATATCCCCAAGCGAAAATTTCAGTGCCTAAAATTCGTAAGTGCCTTTTCTTGTTTTTTCAATAATATTAAGAGTCTTTCACTTTTGATTTGTATACCATGAAGTGTGATGCAAAGTGATATGTAACCAAAAGAAAAAATATGAAAAATCCGCCAGCAATTTTTCTTATCTAGTTGCTTTATAATATTGATTCAAAGGATAACCTCTAAAAATTATGCTTTCATCCTCCGGGTAAACAAGCTCACTATAAAGTTTTATGAACTTTACATTGTTATATTCAAAACTCTTAGTGATATTATTTTTATATAAACAAGTTTTTCTATAAGATTTATGAAATAGTATAATACAAATCAAGTAATATAATATATGAAAATGTAACTTGAATCCATATTTGTAGAACAATTGTTCACAGAATTTATTGTCAAATATGTCTCATAATTAATGTAGATTCTTTGACTCGAACTCCTTTATGTTAGTATTATAATATAAATACAATCATATATTTAAGAAGTCTCACATAATTAGAGTTAAAATTTATATATTAAAGTTACTTAGATTTTCACAGAATAGGAAAAATATGTCTTCAAAAAATACCTTTGTCAGAAATGTTAAGGAAACGTTTAATACTTTGCAGGAATTTAAAACAAAATCTGTTTAAACATTTTCGCTTATGAAACATGTTTTCCAATCATGACTCTCAGATTTTTTTATTTAGCAATAAGTTGTCTTTTTGCTTACATCCGAATCCGTCGAACAGTCCAAAACTTTACAGGTTTTCAGACAGTAACATCCTACAACAAGACATCGTCAGACCTCATTTTACTAGAGAAACGTTTGTGAAACTTAGCTGGGAAGTCCTACCACATGCACCATATCTTAGATTTTTCACCTATTCTTATGACTACAATATTTTTATAATTTATAATTTATAATTTTGGCTGGAGAAGAATATTAAAAGTCTTATGCAAGATTTTTTCAAGAAATATTTTTATTAAAGGTTGATTGATTTGCTATCTGAAAGATGGCCAAGGATAATCATTGTAATTATTTCAATGAATAAAAAAATTGTTCCTGAAATTTTTTAATATCTCGATATAAAATCCGGCATTATTTTATTATCAACCTAATAGTCAAAATAATGAAGTTAATTTTTATGATTAATATTTTCATTTTTTTATAATGGTCCTTGTAAACCAATTTAATACCGATTTAATTATTCTGTTACCAAAACCTACTACTACTGCTAGAGTTATCATTTCAATAGAATTAAATCAAATGATAACAATTATTATTTCAGAAATTACAAAGGACAGCAGTTTCTCTGAAGACGATGAAATTCAGTCGATGCTGTCTTATAGAAATAAAAATCGACAGGCGGTTGATCATTATTCTAAAGCTAACCATCAACCAAAGCCAGTGTCTCGTAACTATGGAGATTCCAAAAACCGGTCAAACCCTTCAATGGATGAAATGTCGATAATAAAAAATAAAACTTATCACTTTTCCCAATCTGACAGGGTAAACAATCAAAACCAGTGGTTCAACAATTATAATTCAGATAAAACCAATAATGTTAATAATGACCGATATAATTATATAAGCTCGAAACCAGTTGAAAATATTCGTTATTTTGTTGCTCTTTTTGACTATGATCCAGCCACTATGTCTCCTAATTCCGGAGCAATTCACGAGGAGTTGCCATTTAAATCAGGACAGAATATAAAAGTCTTTTTCTTAATATCATTCTCAATAATACTGTTATTTTAAGGTTTTCGGTCAAGTTGACGAAGATGGATTCTATACTGGTGAGACTAACGGGAGACGAGGACTTGTTCCGTCTAACATGGTGTGTGAAATCGAGGTCAAAAATAAATTCAAGGCTACAGAAAATTCTGAAATACCAATTAATGAAAGAGCAATGACCTCAACTGATAGAAATAGAGATCCCAATTTAAGTCGATCTCTTCAAGGAAAGGTTTTATTATAATTTCTATGAAGATATGTATATGTTTTGCACATTAAGTTGAATATAGAATATGGGTTAGATTATCAACCAGATTACCAAGCCAGTCAAAATCAATATCCGATGGTGCATCGTAAAAGTACAGATAGTGCAGTTAGTTATGCCGCATCAGACCCTAATTCTTATCAAAGATCTCAAATTGATAATTATATGCCACGCCAATCTTCAACTGGAAATTCACAGAACCCTTCAGAATTCAGAAAAATGCTTGCATTATATGACTACGATCCACAAACTCTGAGCCCTAATGTAGATTCTGATGTAAAAAAATATTTAAACTTCTTTTTAATAATCTTCTTTTTATATAATAGGCAGAACTAGCTTTCAAATGTAATGATATTATTGAGATAATTGGAGATATGGATGAAGATGGATTTTATATGGGGAGGAAAAACGGTCAATGTGGCTTAGTCCCTTCTAACTTTTTGACTGAACTTCCTCCACCGTTAGAAAATCGATCTAGAAATAATTTAAATTATACTACTGGCTTTGATAATCCACAAGTATCCAATCAATACAAGGATAGAAATTTTTCTGATCCTCCCTCAACAAGAGATAACAGATCGAGATCAAAACCATTTGATTCGGAAAGATCTTCTATAACAAGAAATTCAATAAGTAACAACGATGATTATATGGCGGAGAGAGTATCACATATTGAAAATCAAAAAAATGTAGGTTCAAATTCATTGAACTGTTTGATATTTTATAATATACCAAAAAATACATATTTATCTGGAATCATCTTGAAATTTGAAATTTATATTTTATAATATTATATACCATGTAGATGTCAAAATTGAAGAAATAAGGTCCAATATTAAGTTAATGAAACACAAATTTAAAATAAAGCAAACCAAAACAATAAACATAAAAAGCATTATAGTGTGAGATTATGCAGCGCATGTTGTTAAAATATTTTATTTTACATTGAAAATTATTTCCATAAACTACAGAATGAAGTATAGGTATGTTAAAGTCTCAAACTTATTTATTATTAATGGATCAGTAAATTTTGAAATTGTTAAGTGTGCAGCGACAAAAAAGGTTGATAATCACTGGTTTAAATAAATACTTTTTGAAATTAGAACACGTATTATTAATAAACTTGAAGGATAATTATTATTATTATTATTATTATTAGTATTATTATTATTATTATTATTATTATTATTATTGTTATTAGTATTATTATTATCTAATTGGGAATCACAGT
>JBBMKC010205933.1:0-13542 GCA_037834085.1 Bipalium vagum
ATTAAAACAAATATTTGTTGTGCGCCTTATACTTGGATAAGCGCCTTATCTAAAGAAAAATGAAATATATTTTTAAAAATCAGTGCGTCTTATACGTATGGTGCGGTTTATCCCCGGTACTTTACGGTATAGTTTATAATAATAATAATAATAATAATAATAATTCTATTTTATATAGAGGTAATGAAAATTTTGAAAAAAAACTTTTATATTTTTGATCAAGAAAATCATTACTTTATTTCAATTACAAAAATATCAGCTTTTTTACAATCACAAAAATATTGTCATAAATGTTTACTAGGATTTCAAAATCAACATAAATGCAAAGTAGAAAATGTTGCAACTTATGGAAATTCAAAAATTTGTGAAGATTGTAAACAAGAATATTATAATAGATCTGATGATAAATATATTTTTAAAAATTGTCCAATTTGTAATGAAGCATATAAACCACCTTTTAATCAACATAAATGTTATATGAAAAATAATGAAGGAAATTTTAAACAAAGTGATAAATATTTATTTTTTGATTTTGAATCTATTAAAGAAAATGCAGGTTATCATGAAATGAATTTCACAATAGCTTATGATACTGAAAGAAAAATATATTTTAAAATACAAAAAAATACAATTTCATATTTTAAAATTAAAGTAGAATTAGAAAATGTAACAATTGAAAATATTCAAAATAATATTGAATTTTTAAAAAATGTTACAATTGAAAATTCAAACTCTTTTATTGATACCTTCTGTAAATTTTTCATTAGTGAAGAAAATATCTTATATTCTTTAAAATCGGTAAAGTTTGAAAAAGTTTCAATGATAAAACTTATTTGAATTATGAAAAAGCATGTAAATATTTTAATAACGATCCACAATTAAGTTTATTAGAATTTGAAAAATTATATTCTATTTTTTGTTTGGACTAAAAAGATCAAGCAGAAAATGTATGTATAAATGGAGCAACAATTACTTTACTTAACGAAAAAGAAAATGATTTTAAAGGAAGTTTGAATTTTGTTTTATTAACTGAAAAATTTATGGAAATAAAACTTGGAGGAAAAATGATTAATTTAAAAATAATTAAAAAGTAAATATGGGACAATTATAATTATTTTTTGAGTGAGCTTTTTATTTTTATTTTAAAAAAATGAGTGTCATTTTCAATATAAAAAAAATTGCATGATGTTAAAGATGAATTACAAAAACTCGATTTGAACCATTAAAAAGGGTACTGTTAAGGATAAAGTAGAAACTATCCAAGTAAATAAGTGGAATAGTGATGATTATAATAACATATTCCAAAAATTGGTTGCTGTTAAAGCTGAAATATAAACTGCTCATAAACAAATATTTTAAAAAATGGTTGCTCTGCAAACTGTATTAGAAAATATTCAAATAAATCAGTGGAATATGGAGAAAGTATATCAACAAAATTTTAAATATGGGGAAACCAAGTCTAAAGAAAAAATTAAAACAGAGAAAATTGAAGAAAGATTATAAAGAAAAATTTGATAGAGTTTTTGTTAAAAAGATAAAAAATATTTTGAAATTTTTGTTTAAATTAAAGTTTTCACTATTTATTAAATAATTTTTTTATTGCCAAAAATTCGGTAAATTTGGAAAAAAATATTATTTAAAATTTATTATAATTTTTAAAATATTTTTTATTGCCTAAAAATCAGATTAATTTTAATTAATATCCATATGATGTGGATTCAATATTATTTAAAGAAAATATTTTATCAAATTAATCCAAAGCTTTTTTACTTTATTTGTAAAGAAATTTATCATGTTTCTCAGATCTAAGGTTTGCATTTATTCGAAAATCTTTTTCTGATATTATTAGATTTATTATTTATATTAAATCATCTAACTTAATTTTTACAACATTCCTTTTTAATTCCTTTATTTTTACGTTTTTCAATTTCTTTATCAGAAAAACATTTCTTGTTTTATAAGCATAAGATTTCGATTTTAATGCAGCAAATTTTAACGTTATTTATTCTTTTATTTCATCTGTAAATGTTCCTATTTTTTATATTTCTTAAAAATTTTGAAATATTCATATCCCCATTTTTCTTTTTTTTCTTCTGATGTTTTTAGAATTTTAGGAAATTCAAGTTCATCTATTTCTCTACAATATTTTGATTTTTCTATATGTTTATTGTGAGCTTTAATATATCTTGTTCCTAAAATTGTAGAAATTCCTCCTCTAATTCCATTTTCAAAAATTTCAAACATATTTTGATCACAGATTAAATCTATCTCTATTTTCATTTTTAATAATCCGAATTCCCAAGTTAATCCAGGAGTATAAACAAAATGACAGGGATCTTAATTAAATAGTTTTCTAAATTTTTTACAAATATCTGTAAATAACATTACATCTTGTTTAAGATACAAAATAGTATAATCCCAATGATTTTTACAAAAATTGTATAAACTGTTTTATATCTTTCACATTCTTCATCTGAAATATTTGATTTATTTAACATGGAATAGAATGCTTATTTTGATAATAATTCAGTTTTATTAAGTTTTTCTAAATCTGTAAAAAATTCATATGAATAAATTCCTTTTTTATCTTGTAGATTCAAAATCTCCAGAAAATTCTTTTAAATATTTTTTTATCATTTTCATCTAGTGCCTTCGCTGCTCCACCTAAAGAACATAAAAGAAATCTTAAAGAGTTTACAAATTTAAAAGTTTATTATAAGAAAATGAAATATATTCTTCATCTGTTTTTAGAATTAATCTAAATATATCATTTATATTTGAAATATATTCATTTATTTGAATTTCATTTGCTAACTCTCATTAATAAATGGAAATCATAACCTGACCCATTATGAAAAAATATTGGTACAAATTTTGGAACATTTGTATTAAGATTACAATCTGAATGTGCGGGTTCATGGTCAATTACCTTATTCATAAATTAATTTCCACATGCATCCCCAGCAATAATTTTATCTTCAGTCATCCTTTCTCAAAAGTGAAAAATAATTTTTTTTAAATGTTCCTTTTCTTCTTCAGTTAAGTTACATTGCTTATATTCTCTCAAAGCATTGTAAAAGTTGTTTCAACATTTTTTAGCCAGTTGCAAAATTCTTTTATACAATTTTCTCCTTTAAATAAAATATTATTTTATTTGAATAATTGCGGATATTCTTCAATTAAATTTGAATAATGGCAAACGATGTTATAAAAATTGCATGATGGTTTTTGTTGAAATTTTTATAAATGTATTTGTAAATATTTTTCCATATAAATGTATGTTTACAATCTTAATATAATTAGTAATATAATTATAAATATTTATTTCCGAATGTTGATTATAGAAAAGGTAATGGAGTAAATGTTGTTCCTCTTAAAACATTTATTTCATCAATTGAAAAAATTAAATGAGAAAAAATATCAATTGTCCATCCAGAATTTTTTAATTCTTATCAAGTGTTTTCCATTTCTTTTTCTAAATTTTGTAAAATATTTTCTGTTTCTGATTTGATATTATTTATTGTTAATACTGTTTCAATAGCACAAGTTTTTAAAGTTAAATATTCACCATAAAAAATTTAATATTTAAATTTAATGAGAATTTAAATAGTTTGAAAATCTTCCATCTTGAATAAAATAAAACATTGATTCTTTAATCATTGGAAGAGAATTATTTAAATAATCTCTGGCATCACGCAAAGCTGGAACTGGTTTTGGTTATCAAATTTATAAATTCAAACATTCACTTGATCAATTTACAACTTTAAGAAAATATTTATTTGCAAAAAAAGCTGGAAATAATAATCTTGATCATTTAATTTTAAAAATATTAAATAAATTAAAAATTTGATGCAGTCTCGAAAGAAAGAAAGGGAATGGACTGATCAGAAAAATAGAAAACAGATCAGCAGAGATTTATTCAAATTTTCGTAAAAAGTGATTTGTGTGAAGATATGGCAAATTGTGGATCCCCAAAAAATACATCGACCAGGATTTTCAAAATTTACTTCTAAGAGGATTTTAAATTTAACCTGTAGGTATAAGGAGATGGAGTCAAATGGTGTGAGGAAAACAGAACAACTAGATTGCATAACTAAATTTTTAGAGATGAGACCAGATTTGAGTTCTATGACATGAAAGGAACTAGATCTGAAGTTCCATCATTAATGATATTGGATGCCATTGGCTGTACATGAAATGAAAACTGATTTTTATAAGAGGTACACTCAACACCCAACAATATCAGGAAATATTGGCGGAGACTAGACTCATTAAAAACTCTTCAACCGAAATCATTTGTATTTTATTTTATTATTTTTATTTTGTATGGTGCAACATTTCATACCTCTAAATCCACATCTGAATGTTGTTGGAAAACAAATGAACCATGGCCAACTAACTCCGCTGACCTCAATCCCATTGAAAATCTTTGGAGACTAATGAAAAATGAAGTACGAAACCGACAACCAAAAGATGTCGAACATTTAGAGATAGTTATACTAGAAATTTTGAATGGAATCTCTGTTGAAACTGTCATTAATTTGAAGTATGCGAACAAGAATTGAAAGCTGTCTTGAAAAAATGGGGGGCAAATTAAATATTAATAATTTTTTATTGAAATAAATGTGTGACATATTTATCAAATTTTATTTTTGTAATTAAAGTCTATTTGCTTTTAAAAACGAATCGCCACATTTTATATTGTCAACTATATGGCTTTAAAACATATTTCTATAGAAAATATTTGAAATATTCACAAAATTAAGGATCAGCAGTGCATTACTGATTAATCAGCGTAAGGAAATCTCATTTTTAAAATATTAATAATTTTATTAATTAATTTCTCACATTACGATCAATTTTTATCAATTGTTCCTTGTATGTTTTATATCGTTTATAAAACCAGTATTGCTTAAATAATTATTTGATTAATAATATAAACCTTTCTCCTTTTATTGTAAATAACGGCAGTTGTGAATGGCAGAAAGGAAAATTACTTTTTTTTTATTCATCTTCCCCTGAAGGGGTTTGAGATAGAATATCTCTTCTCTGTTTGAGTGGCAAGAAAGGAGAATATTTTCTTTGCCTGGATTAAGTGCAATTTAATTATTTCTTCCCTCTACCTGAATGTCAGGAAGAGAAATTAGTTTTTATTTTTCCGAACAGAGCTTATTGATAGTTGCCAAGTTTTGAGTATTGACGGACAATCTAGTAAACCCGTGCAACATTTGTTTGGCCCAAGCTAAATAACGTAACAAGATTATTAACAGTTACAATTTTATGTTAATTATAATAATATAATTCCTTTCTTCTACTATTTTATTTTTTTCCATTTTAAAATAATTGTTAAATATTTATATTATTAGTGTCGTTGAATGGTAAAAGTTGTCAACAGTGAAAATCTTGTCACACAATCGAAGACGTTTATTATAATTTTTTTATAATTTGGGAATATTACTAATTTGATAATCGGTGTTGAGCTGTTCATCGATTTAGCAACACTTTTGCTGCATCGAAAACTCATCTATAAGATATAGGAGTCAGATAATAACGTACTTGATTGACCTTTAACTTTCATTCATAATATCAATTAGTTAAATTTACTAATTATTTATTTATTATCATTCAGTACGAAAAAGAATCCAGTCAAATCAAATTACCCTGCTTTTATATATCAGGTTGTCAGTTTTTAAAATACATTTTAAAGAAAATATATAAACTGTTTGTGTGGATTTTATAATATTTATGTTCAATTTGTAATTAAATTGAGAATTTTAATCCTAGATATTATTAATGAAAATTTACATAAAAATTAGCATAATTCCAGGTCATACAGAAGATTTAGGTGACCAGAATGAAAAGAATCCAGAGTAAAAATAAGAATTTTTATTTTTAAATTTGTTTTAAATTAAATTTGATTTAATTGAATTTATTTTTATTATTACGATAAAATTTCTCCAAAGCCTTCACGACATTATGAAGATTTGTAATCAAGTGCAAAAACTTAATAAAAAAAAATAATATACAATTGTAATAATATATAATAATATTATTATTGATCTAAAAAAATTTATTCAACAAAAATTTTGCGAAATAACATATTAATTAATCAATTATAATATAAAATTCCTTCCCATATTCTATTATTGGTTTCTGT
The DNA here is from genome assembly GCA_037834085.1 of Bipalium vagum. Lineage (NCBI taxonomy): Eukaryota > Metazoa > Platyhelminthes > Tricladida > Geoplanidae > Bipalium > Bipalium vagum. The sequence goes on from JBBMKC010205933.1 coordinate 6,158, forward strand.
CAATGTTACCATTGGAATAGTTTTGACTTGGCAATTCGTCTATCAGTAGCCAGTGTCCGTTGGAAAAATAAGATGAAAGTTGGTAATTGACCGAAAGCCCATGTATAATCAAGCATAAATTGTCGACAAGTATGCTGCAGAATTTCCAGATTTAGCAGGGAAATGTCAATTAAAAGATTGTGTATCCAATTAATTTCTTATCATCTCTTCATTTAATCAAAAACGCTGTGTAAACATCACCATTGATATTATCTAGGGACAACAGGTTTGGTTTTATTTTTTCTTGTTATAATGGCTTTTCATTGCAAAATATGGATAATTTTATTTCTAGCCCAAAGAGCTTTTTTCAAAATTCCGGAGTCAAATAGTACGTGTTTTCTTTAGACATTTCCCACAAATATTGTTTGTTATAAAGTTGTCTTATGTACATAAAATATGTCAAGTTTAGATCTATAAAAGGGGTTTGAAAAGGTTTTGACATGGTCTTTTGCAAATTAATTTTTAGTTGATCGACACATCTTTGTTTTCCTAGGACTTTTCCTTTATTTATATTTTATATGTCTTTATTTTGCTTAGGGTATTTTCTCTTAATTTAACTATTTCAGACTTCTTTCAAGGAGATTTAATATACGAGTTCAAAGATAAACTTTTGTCTAATCCAAATGTCAAATTGCATTTCTTCAATATTGGTGATAGTGAATATAATGAATTGGAAAACAGAAAAGACAGTCCGGAATCGAATACTGGCATTGAAATTATTGGTTCGATTCTTATCAAAAAACCAGCCCATCTATTCTTCCCAAATAACGTCATCCCAAGAAATTTCAGCTTTTTTGTAAAATTCAGGCCAAAATTTGATAAATTAGCGGGCCTGTACAAGTCAGGTACTTTTCGTTTAATTTTTAGAAACATTCATAAAATATTTTATCAGAGCAGACTAATGATAATAAAGAAAAAATTATAAAATAATAATAATAATATTTTGCACTTAAATAATTTGTAGTCTTTATTATTAGCAACAAAAGGTATTAGATAAAATATCAGGACATTTCTAACAAATTAAAGTTTTTACAATAAAATTCTAAGGAAGATGTTTGAAATACTCACAAAATGACTTATTCATACGCATTATTTTATGCTATGGAGTGAGGAAATTGAACTTTACTCATTCCATAGAACTTCAGCTTATATTGTTTCATGATATTAAAAACGGATGTTTTTGATATTTCCAGTTCCCAGGATATTTCTCGTTGGATCAAGTGCTTCCTTTCACTATCTTCTACACGAACTGGTGATAAAGCTAAAGCCTTCACATTTTCACGTTTCTCATCAGAAATTCGGTTATAGGATCCTATTCTTATTTTTCGGGTAATTTTTAACGGATTTGCTTTAAAACATGCAACGGCATTATCAAATTGGTGTTTGGTAACCTTTCCAAAAAAATCAGGTAACACCTTTGAACATTTTATTAATCCCTATGTAGGATTTTCCGTCTTAAACAGAATTATTACTTATCTCTCAAAATTTGAAAATGGTTTTCCTTTTCGCATCAAATTAGCTATCTAAGAAATCAATAATTATGAAATGATAAATAATGAAATTGAATGTATAATGACAAATATTAATTTTTTTGAAATTTCCCGGTTTTCGGATGACAATCCTGTATAATCTTTCTCGTTTTATGTAAATTGTTACTTGATCAAAGTCCATCATCACTCAATCCGGTAGATTTTCCCCATGTATTTTCTTGTACCAGTTGAGTTAGTGTCTTCATCCAACTCAGATATTCTTCCGACACGCATCGAATCATTATTATTATACTTATTTTATTATTATTTTCTATCGCGGTAATTTTGAAACAAATGCTATTTGAAGACGGAATACTTTTGCGTAAAAGTTTTTAGCTGGCACAAAATATAAAATGAAAAAGTTAAAAAATAGTATAGAGAACATTATAAAATTCTTATGAGTTAATGGGATTGGTAATTTTATTTTAAGATATTTTAAATGTAAACTGAAATTAGTTTTTATTAAATCGAAATTTCTGTGTGACTTAACGACGGTTTAAACTGTTCATTTTTTAAGAAAATGAATGAAATTTTTATTAATTAAAATAAAGAAACAAATTGAAACCGGTACTCATCAAGCAATAATAAGACAATATCAGAGTGAAAAGGGCTCACGCACAATTAGCCTCGAACTGGATATAAATGAAAACAAGGTAGTTTGAGTTACAATCGGTAAATTAAGTAAAAAATTGTTTATTTGCACTGTGTAAACCTTGTTCCCAAATGTTAGCATTTGAATATTTTGTTTTTAATTAAAAATGATTAAATAATAAATATTTAGTATCTAAAATAAAATGTAAACCTGTCTCTCACACCTTGACGATACAATAGGTGAAGATAAATTATTTCTAAATTCGATCTGGAATTTGGAAGTCGTGAAATTTTATTATTATTATTAGTGGTAAGGCAATATTGGCAATTTATCATTTGATAGTGAATAAAATAAAGATAAAAGAATGAATTTGACATGGGTTGTCTTGTTTTTTATGTAACATTTGTAGGCTTACGATGGATGTTTGACATATTAGAAAAAAAAAATTCAATTGATAAATGAAATAGAGACTGACGGTGGCGTTAATTAAAATCAAGCCAATATATAAAATATTGACGTACACTTAAAATATTTTACTAACAGCTTCTTACAAAAATATGTAACTGCCACTATGAAGCTAAAACCAAATTACAATTACCAACACCAAAGGTGAACGGATTGGAATGAATATAAGTAAGTGATCGACTGTTTAAACACTTAGTTAACTTAGTATTACATTCGAAGATACCTGTATGGTATTAAATGAACTGTCAATTTTATCTTTCACATCCATCGATTGACTTTCAATATGTGATCATTAAAATTTTTGTGAGGTATTATTATGACCTTTCTGAACATAATTTGGAAGATTCATCCTTCAGATCTTTTAACTACATAGTTTTATTGAAAAAAATAATTTCATAACGTAATTATCAAAACTATACGAGACTTGTTGATTATACCTATATCGATTCATTAATATTAATATTTACTTTATTGTTTTAGTTACTGTTTAAGGATAAAGTAAACCAAGTGAAGACGAACAGAATTAACATATTATAGAAATCTTTTATAAATCTTCGGTTATGTTTATTTCAATCATATTTTGATTTACCTTTATGATATATTAGAAATAATTCAAATATTTTGATATCGTTTAACATTTCTAAATATGACACAATTAATATTGATTCATAAAACTTGGGTATTTATAAATAAAAAATGAGAATTTGAATATTTATGCAATTTTCAGATAAAAGGAACATATTTTTATTAATTTGGAAAATAAATTTGTATGTCATTGATTGTATTTGATAAGTTATTGTTATTTTAAATTTTTTATCTTTAAAAATGAATTATTCTAATTTATTATTATTAAATTTTTTATGTTAATTCGTTCATTTTCTTAAAAAATGAACAATTTAAACCGTTGTTAAGTCACACAGTAATTTCGATTTAATAAAAATTAAATTATTATTATTATTATATTTATATATTAATAATAATAATTTATTATTATTCTGACTGTTCCGAAAGTTTTCCATGTTTTTAAATATTCGATGTAAAGCAACATAAATCAGCCAAAACAACATGTTTATTGATTAAAATAACAAATATTAAGTCTTACTAAATCATTATTTCATTATAGTGAAGTGATTGAAAATCTGAATTAAAAATTTTGGAATGTAACTTGATGTAATGAGATTAATTGTAAATATGAATAAAATTAATATACTAAATCTTATTTAGGCTATTTAGGATTGAGATGTGAATTTGAAGAAAAAATCATTAAGAATAAATAAGAAATATAATCATGAATTAAAACAAAAATTAATTGATTTAGAAAGGAAAATTAAAGTTAACATGAAAAAATTAGAAAAATTAATAAATAATAATCTGATGAAAAGAAACTAAAAATAGAATATATGCATAATGAAATTTTATAAAAGGAATTTATCAAAAATTTTAAGTTTCAAAAAATAGAACAAAACAAAAATTTAAAAAATATCGCACAATTGATTATTAAGATTTTTAAAATTGAAATATAATCAACCTATTTGAGACTCATTGAATATCGAAAATTGTATCAAAATTTTTAACATTTTTTATAAGGAAAATTTACCGTTTATCTTAAATAAGAATTCGTAATAATATCAGTAACCGATAAATGCTAATAATATTTTTATAATATTTTTCATTTGTATAATACTTATTGTATTTATTCTCTAACTAATGGAGTATCATTAAAAAATATCAAGTATAGAGAATATAAGGGAGTTGAATTATGTAATATTTTAAAGATTTGGTTATTTACGATTTACATTCTTCTGTACGTATCATTTTAAAGAAAAGAGACTTGAGACGAATCAGAAAAATAACAAAAGCAAATAATTTTCTAATTACAATTTTTTTAAATAAGAATTGATTCGCAGTTTCTTGATTGAATATTTTGGCGTCACATTCATTCATTTAGATATAATACCAAGAAATCCTCATAGACGCTCTTCATTGACACGATCTTGATCTTCAGTTTTCCCCAAATCTATTCAAATCTTTGCGTGCAAGCACCAGTCTCCCTGTCTACGAAATTCATCTTATGTTTGACAGTTCGATGAACATACTTTTCAACTTTTGACAGTTGGGAATAGGCTCTCCATTCATCACTCATTATAATGAAGCCACGCTTAACGATGCCCTCAAAAAATATGTTTGCATTCTTGGAGTCGTCAATTATATTAAAAATCCTTAACTCGTGATCGGGAGCACGCCCTTGGAGCACGAACATGAGCCCACCAATTTTTTTTGGAAATTTCAAGAAAAGATCTAACATTTTTTCCTCATTTCTGCATAGAAATTAATAACGACAGATTTTGAAACGCTTCTGTCTTCCGTAACTGACTTTTGTGATCAGCCCAGAGCCCATAAATGTAATAAATTGACACATTTATTTAGGTGCATTTTGAATTTCTCATAAAAGGGCTGTATTCTAATAGAAAAATATCTATTGTAATTTATGCAATTATTTATATAGCAGCGCCATAAAACACAATCAGTGTTTCTTTTTGATGTGCATTCCTTGAATATCGTGCCACAATCAACACATTTATGTAAAATCATTAATATTATTATAAATTAACTGATCGGAATAACAGGCTGTTTTCTCTTAAAAACATAATTACATCTGATGGAACACCAATTACTATGCTGTTTATTAATTTAATATTCATTTCTTTATTATCAACAAGAAAAAATTGAAATCGGTCAAAAGAGACTTGATATGATAGACCGGTCAAAAAAGATACTTGAAAGTCATTTCGGTCAAAAAAACATAATTCTAAAATTTTTATGAAACCTTTACCAACGGAAAATAAAAAGCTGACTTTTTTATTAAAAAAATCTTAGTAAAATATTTTATGCAATATAAATTTTTAATTAGTAAAATGGATATTGAAGGAGATTAATATTAAAAAAAATAAAGCAAATGCTCCCCTTTATCTTAGTTTGAAAAATATTTATAACGAATCTTAAACAAAGTTTGTGGATGGATATTATTATATTCAATTATTGAATGAAAAGGATACATTTTTATGAATGAGATAAAAATTCTGGAAGATATATTACCACATAAAACGTGATATATTAATGGTGGTTGACAAAGGTAGTCAATTTTTCCCCTAATAATTATGTTGTTAATTTATCAAATAAAAACGAAATGATCTTTTATAATTGTAATCAGAACGAATCTAACAAAAATAAACTGATAAAAGCATAAAGGAAAGATTTAAATGAAAATATCAAATTTAAGATACAACAAACTTTATAGAAAAAGTTGAACGACTGTGCTTTCTCAACTTCAATAATTATTTCTAAAAATTGATTTATAACAGAATCACTTTTATTAGAGGTAAAAATAATAAGAAATATTTTCTTTAAAAGTTTTAAATCAACCGAGTTATCACTTTAAGGACTATATTTGTTGGGTTCACTCAGACAATTTCAAAGACCATTGAGAAAAGCACCACAAAGATGGTAACAAAAAATAATAATAAAATAAGAATTTTAATTTCAATTTTAGGAAAAGTTTAATTGATAAGCTGAATTTCCTGAGTGGTTGCTATGTTTGGAAAGGTACTGCCACTCAGGAAAATTCAGAATATTTTTTGGAAAGTTTAAGGCGCCATTGCCCAGATGACGGACACTTGGTGATCTTGTATAAGGACTGGTGAATCAGAGAGATTTGTCTAGAAAATTCAGCCAGACGATTATTTTGGTTTGGCCGTGTGAGATATATTGAAAATTAGTCGGGGGATGTAGCTCCGCAGTCAGAGCAGTCCATGCTCATGTGGAGGTCCCGGGTTGGAATCCCGGTATCTCCGACTAATTTTCAACTAACAGGCCGTTTTAAAAAGACATTAAGTATTTTTGAGAAGTGTTGGTTTTATTTCTTTCGACGATTTTTGTATCAGAAGTGGAGCTTTTCTTTAAGAAGATTTCTACGATTTTATGAAAACTTTCTACGATTTCACTAAGATATTCAATAAGTATGCAATGTTTTTAATGGACAATCACCGACACTGTGGAGTTTGGTAGACTTTATTCCGTATGACGACCCAAGGGTTGATTGAAATCACTGGTTCGGATAAGGGTTCGTACGTTTATTTTAATTCCAGTTGTTTTTCATTTTATCGATTGACTAATTTCCTGGATTTTTTGATACTTATTGGTCCTTGTTTACATTGATTCCATTATTTTGATCGTTGATTTTCTATTGATATTTATAAAATATCAATTTGATTTTCACTTAGTGTATTATCGAATAATTTTATTTATTTTTGGTTTATCTATTGTGTCGGTAGTGGTTACGAGTTATAATTGATCTAGTATTTGATTGTCGAACTGATTATTTTTCTTTCATACATAAAATAAATTTAATAGTAAAAAGTAAAATATTTTAAATCCTTCTTAAAATAGCATTATTTTGAGAAACGTTACGTTACTTTTAAATTTGAAATAGAAAAATAATTATCAAAAGGCTAGACGATAGAAATTCAGATATCCAAAATGTACATAATTTCAAAATAAAACTAATAAGATGACACCCATATTACTAAGAAGATGGGTTTATCAGGAATATATAATCCTTCGGTTCACATTCTCACAAGAAAAGTTCCTCGGGTGTTCATAATATTAGGTTGTCTAATAAATTCTTGCCGTTTTTAAAATGCAAAATTTTTATTTATAACATATGTACATTACATAAAAATCAATCAGTTATGTATTCGCCT
>JBBMKC010205944.1:0-13542 GCA_037834085.1 Bipalium vagum
TTTTTTTTTTTTTTTATTTTTATTATTATTATTATTATTATGAGAAAAGTCAGAGACATGAAATTGAAAAAAAATTATCAAATTATAATAAAAAATGATTAAAACAATAAATTATTTTTTAAAAAATAAAATTTAAAAATATAAAAATAAATTCATAAAAATTCTATTTATTATTGTGACCAATTTGAACAATTAGTTTCATTTTTTATTTTTTTTCTTCGTATTTATCACTTCACTTTAATTTTCCATAGCAACGGTTCTGTCGCTTTTTGCAGGAAATTGTAACTGGAACTTCTCTTTCTTGTAACTTTCCACCAATTTTGTTTGATTGAAATTATTACCCTTTAGGCACTGTGATTGAAATGATTTAGATAAATTATTTTGAAATGATCGTATCTTTTCAAGTAATTCTTTGTTGTAATTAACAAGTTTTCTATATTCGGAAACAATTTTGTCTGTGCGAGCTTTCTGTTCTAATTCCCGCTTTTCCAATCCAGTTACTGTTTTTAATTAATCATAAATTATTATTATTATTATTAATTTTATATCAATGCTCACTTTTGTCTTCTGAAGTTCTTAATTTGTTTTTGTACATTTTTACTGTATCTTTTAACTTTTGAATCTTCACTTCATTTTCTTTACACTCAGCGTAGAATTCATCCTCAGTTTGGAGTAAACTCTACAATGTTTCCTCGTGAATATCATGAATAGAATGTTTTATATTACCTCTTCAATTCTTTTACGAAGCTTTATTTCATTATGATAACGGGCTTTTAATTTTTCATTCTCCTTCTTTAATAAATCAAACTTAATTTCAGCTTCGTTATTGTCTGAATAAGCTTTCTCTGCACTCTCTAAGATAGATACAATAAGTTGTATTAGAGGTTTAATATTCGCTTCTCCGTGGTGAGAGATAAACGTTTCAAGCACTCCATAAATCTTTATTGATATATCATGTACATGATTTGATAAGTTAGCAAAATTCTCAATTTTCAAAGATCCCTCTTTGTCAAAATCAGTTGAGTAATAAATTGAATTCTTTATGAAACTCATAAAATAAATGAAAATTAATTTTAAAAGTTTAAATCGGTCTTATATACAAAAAGTTTATATAATATTTTTAGTTTTTTCGGAAGTCTTTAGTGTTTTTACAAATATAGAAATTTGGAAATGAGGAAATTTAGAGTATTAATAATTGAATTAAGAAATTAAGAAATAATTGTAAAATAATTTTAGTCTTGTGAGAAATGACATTTAATTTTCCAAAAAATCCAACTCAATATTCTTTGAAAGAGTAACTGAGCTTTTTAAAGGAAAAAGATTATTCGAATCAACTTTTATAAAAAAGAAATCAGGTTGGTATGATTGATGGAGTGAAACTTTATAAGAAACTTTCAAAATCAGTTAAAAGAGAGAAACCAGTGAGTTCTTTGTCTGTTGGAGATTGAAATCGTACTAAAAATCTTGATCTGTTAAACGTTCAAAGTAAGTTCGTAGCGTAGACGGTTGAAATATTGTCAATTAACTTATTAAAATAATGGGTTGATTGAGGGCTAACCTCCCTACTCGAAAATTACAATATAAATCTGGTTCAAAAGATGTTCATTGATATACACTTTGCTTCAATCTAATATTAACAAGTCAAGTAATTAACTAAGATGTTTAATGTAATAAAACTTTGTATCATCACAACTACAAGCTCCATAACTTTTAATTATAATAAGGAATAATATCTCACTGATGTAAGTGAAGAGTTCCTAAAATAAGAATTTCGTCTCAGTGGAGTTGTTTAACAAAAATGTAAAACCTTTTTGAGTGTTATCCTTAAGCAAATTTTTTTATCTGTTATAATAACGCTTAAATTCAGTTGTTCATATATTCATTAAGTAACCAATAGTGAATAATTACTTTTAACAATAATTTTTTAACATTACTATTGTTAAATTACCTTAAAATATTCCTTAAGTAACTGTTACTTGTCTTACTACTTGTAAAGAAATCTGAGAGTCTATTAAATCTAAGGTCATTTACCTCATTAAAAATAATTTTTCTCGAGTTATACTTTTGAAAAAAATGACATTGTAACCAAATTGAAGATTTATGAAGAATTCAATTGTTTAAAGTAAAATTTAATTATTATAGTTGAAAGTTAATTAAATTGTGGCTATATATTAACAGTAATAGAAAATGTTTTAAACCAAAAATTGAGAAATAGATTTAGAATTTGAAATTATTATCTGTATAATTACTGATTTTATTATATAAACTCTGGTTTATATTGGAGAATTGTCATCACAAGATATAAGATGAGCAGTAAAATTAGACCAAACAATTTCTTTGAATAGGAAGATAAGAATCTTTTTTATTATCATATAAAAAGAATTATAAACTGAATTAAATAATGGTGATATCAAAGAAATAGTTCGTTATTTAATAGAAAAGAAAATGTTAAATCTGCGAAAATAAAGAATTCGATTTGTAATTAATCCAACGTAAATGATAACAATTATTAAAAGATGTACAAATACAAACAGATAAAATTATGGTAAGGATCGGAAAATGTGGAAGTTCAAAAAATATTGAAAATATTCTATTAATATCAGTAAAATTTAACAAAGTACTTTGAATTAAAGATTGTTTTAATTAAGTATTTTCTTATTTTCCGTAGTTATAATAAAAAACTTTTTATAAATTATTGCATTTTTGGTATTATTTAAAATGTCATCATTTTTAGAAGAAATTGTTAAATCAAGTTCATCTTATGATTGTAAAACAGGTTAAGTTTCTTGGTCAAACATTGAGTGTTATTATTTTAAAATAGATCCTGGCACAAATCAGCATGATAAATTAGAAATGAGAATTAGAAATGAAATGAATGCAGCAGATGTTCTGAATTCAGAAGATTCCGCTAAAACGCTTAATACAAATATTGAAAGTTGGATGGTATTTCTAAGGAAAAATCTTTTGGTAAGATAATTAATTTTATAATAATCTGAATTGTGGAGTTTTTTTTAGGAAGAATTTGAATCAATGAAAGTAATTTTTAAAAAATTATCACAAAACATTATTATGAATGAAATTAAAAGGTATGTAATTTTGTAATTTTTAAAAATTTTTTTCATTTTGCTACATATCCGTTTTATAAAAAATTCGTCGACTTCTTTTCTACATTTACATCATATTTAGGATATTTTGTATTATATTAACCAAGTGTAAATGAAATACAAGAAAGGGATTACTTTTACTTTTTGATGTGTACAAATATTCATTATTCGCTAATAAATCAATACTTTAATTAATTTTAATTTTTAAAAAATGATAATAAAAGAGTTTGTTACTTTCATTACAAGAATCTCTTAATCGATAAATGGTTTTTAATAAGATAGGGTGTCCCAAAAATATGTTCTCTTGTACATTTAAAATACAGAGACAAATATAAATGAAGTTTATTGATATCGAAAGGACATTGACAAATATTTTATAAATCAATTCCAATGTCAATTATTTAGCGTGTCTCATTTTTAATGCTCTAACTTCTGTGTACATTTACATTGAGTTATATTTTTGCGTGAATTTTTTATGGTTATGAATTTCTGATCTATTAAATTCGAAATTAGAGAACATAGAGAAATTTTTGGTAATAACAGATGTACGGGAAGGAGCATTATCATACATTAATATTCCAGTTCTGGCCATTGATCAACTTGTTCCAAGTATTAAGCAATCAATAACAGTTAATGTCTTCAAATCATGTTTAAAATTTTAAAACTATTTTGACTAAAAATAATTTTTTATGAATACCCTGTACTCTGTTGATCTTTTCTGAATTGACTTTCTGAACTTTAATGCTTAATACTGTCGACTGATGAATATAATTGTTTCTTTTTTATGTTAATTAATTTTAATCAGGTTTGAAAATGAAATGTCAGAATTGAAAAATTCCAATATTGAATATCAGAATGAAATCAATAGTTTAAAAAATGAATTATCGAATCACAAAAGCAATATCAAAAGCTTATCGATCAAGTTATTGAAAAACAAGAATAAGCATATCGAAGCTAAATACATGTTCAATTGGCGTTTACGCAAGGAACAGATCGATCGACAAGTATTTCATCTTTGATTGTGTTTTTGATGTGATTTTTCCAGCACTTTTGCGAGAAAATCTCCGCAAAATTTTACCAGACAAATCTCATTCGCAAAACTTTCTATGGTTGGAAACAGGGTTTGGAAATGACTTGGAAAAATAGAAACAATAACAAAATTGAAAGACAGGCCCAATCGGTTTGTCAGCAACTGATTTCCGAATATGAAAAACAAATAATCGAGGTGATTATTTTAGAAATGGATTTTTTTATAAATTACTTTGCACAAATTAAAACTGGAAGCATTGTAATTAGTACTTTTAATCTTTGTTATTATTTTTAAAATGAAGATTTTAGATGATTCCATTTTATATAAAACTGAGAATATTGAAATTCTTTTTGAACTTGAAAAAGGTTTATTTCAAAAATAACACCAGGTACAGTAAATTGCAAAATTATTTTTACTTAGACCTTTGAAAGTATCTCATTAAAACTAACCTAAACCTTAAAAACTAATTTTTAATTAAATCTTAAATTTAAAATGTAAAAGGGAAATTAAAATTTTTAAATACACGTTCTTTTAAATTTTGTTATTAATTGATGAAAGGAATTTACTTGAGAATAATGATAAGGTTAAAGAATTGGTTGTAATGAATCCATGTAAATCTTCCTCAGAATTGGAAAAAAAATTTGGTGGAACCATGAAAACAATCTTGTACCATGGATCTGAAATTGGTAAAATCAAAAAAAAATTGATTTTGTTCACAAGATTTAAAAAATGTTAAGTATATGAAAAGAATAAAATTCTAATTAAAGTTTTGTGGTCACTCTATTAGTTAGCACATCTATGATTTACCACCCTCTAATATTTACCAAAAGTAGGTGTCACGCAAATAATTATAATGGACTTTTCTAACTTTTACCACAAAATATAAATAGATTAAAATAAAATTTTTAAATTACTTACATATGTGAAATAAATGAAATATTTTTAAATTATATAAAATTAGTTAAGACGAACTGTTCGTTTTTGACTTGACCATTGAGGATCGACTTTTAGATTCTATAGTTACTTTAACAGAAATTCAATCTGAAATGGTGTCTCAAAAATATATAAACAGTGGAATCAGAAAATATAGAAAATTTGGAAGAAAAATTATCTTTTCATGCGTCAATAACTTATTTTAACAAGTCATATTTGGTAGGCCTTCCTAAAGTTTCAGAGGAAGATATTGAATCCTTCAAAATGATTGAAAACATGTTATATATATGCATGCATAAATAGAAACAAGACTTTAGGCTTGTCTTAATAAATAAATCATATATTTTTATGTTTATTTTTTATTTCTCTCTAATTTTCTGCACCCTCTAATTTTTGCCATTTTTAGAAAAAATCAGAGAGCACTGTATAAAGTGTTTAAAATAAAATTATTAATAGAATTAAAAAAATCAACATTTTCTGGAAAACAATAAGAATTCAATTTTTGTTTGAATATCGGTAATTCAGGTTGTGAGTCTGAGAAGGATCAAAAATAAATTGTCAAAAATAAAAATTTTTGTAAGGTCTTTAAAAGGTTGATGATTTAATGATTACTAACAACCTTGAAAATTTTAAAAATTGCTTTTGATTTGGTCAGGAATAAAAAATAAATATAAAAGTAAAAAAGCGTTAGGGAAACATGAAATTTCCTAATTTATTTAAATTAGATAGAAAACTTAATTATTTTCAAAATATATTTTTAAAAAATATTCCTTTTAATAAATATATTTTAATTTCCAGTTATTTTCATTGACAGCTGAATTATTTTTCTAGATTATTATTTTTTTTAAAAGTGATTTAAAAATTTTTATTCATTTGATAAATTGGCGTCACTTTTATTTTACCGTTCATCAATCACTAGATCATGTTATATAATGTCATGTTAGTATGTATTCTTTTTGGTTTAATCAATCAACAAAACATTGTTTCGTGTTTTTAATTATTTTTAAATTAACAAAGATTAATTTAATTTTCTTATGTTGCAATGTTTGTTGTTAAAAAATTATATTGATAATGTTCATGATTATAATAATTATTAGATAAATAAATTAATTATAAACATTTTCCCAGCTCCGATCTGAAATTTCAAAATTGCAAGAGGAAAATGTAGCTATGCAAACAAATCGGTCAGCCACCCAAGATGCTGTGAAAAAGGCATTAATGAGAGGAGTTTGTGCTCTTAATATGGAAACTATGAGTATTTTAAATCAAAATGGAATTTTATCTGAAAAAGAATGTGAAAATAATAATAATAATAATTGCTTACAGAACGTATCTTTTACAAATGGACAAAAGAAATATGTACCGTTTTTGGAAAATATTAGTAAGTACGATTAACTTTAATGAGATTTATGAGCAGAAATATTTGTAATCAGTGTGCGAAGATCAGCGAGGATTACCGATAAATAAATATTCAAGAAATATTCCCGGATATAATGACAACATGAATTATTTTCCAAGCTCCAGTTCTAATTACAAGGAAGGGATATTTAACGGAAATAATGCAGAACCTAAAAAAATAAGTAATGATAATCCAAATCCATATCACAAAGCAGATAAAACCCAATATCCTTTGCAAATCTCTAATCAGGTGTCCTCAAGTTACCACAAAGTTTGTTTATTAACTCTTGTCTCTTATATTTATAATATTGTCGTCGTATTATATTATAGTTAATAATCTATCATAGTAATTTTATTATTTTAAAATTATTGGTTAAGTAAAGTACCTTATAAAAATGTAAAATTTTATTTAAAACTGTTTTCTTGAAATTATTTAACAAAATGTAATCATCGATTTTATTAATTGATTGAGACAATATTTTCTGAAAATAAACATCCTGAACAAAAGGAACTGGTAGTAATTATTTGAGCAAAAACTTAACAAATCTGGTTAAATAGAAATTGAACAACAGATTCCAACTTTGCTAAAACATTCTTTTAAATTTTAAAAAATAATTTTCATTAAAACCATTATTTTATGGGCAACGTAATTGTTAAAGGGAAATATCCTATTGAAAGAATGTGTTCTAAATTAAAAATAAATGCTGACCTTTTTAATTTTTTTCTGATGCAGTCACTTCTATGAGCTGTACAATTATCTATAATCAACAAAACTTTGGTTTGAAATTTAATTAGTTCGAAATCCCAATCCAATAACCATTTATTAAAATTTTTTTTGATCATCTATGTATTTGAATAACTACAAGTAGCTAACCAGAAGAAGAAAAAGGAAACCTTTGAAACACTTTGGTTTAGAAAAAATACAAACCCAAAAAACAACGAGTTTGTAAAAAAATTAAGTTTGTAAAAAATTCCAGCTTCATGAGCATTATAAACATTTTCAGATCCATATTCTCCAATTTTGGATTTCAGTTCATTTAAATATATTCAGGTTGTATGATTGACATGCATGTGATTCAACATGTAAATTTATTAACTCCAACAATTTTCTTTGCTTAAAACTTCTTAACCACCTATTTGAGGATATAAAATCTTGTCATTTAAATCAGCTCTTTACATCACCTTTTCTTTTATTATTTTATATTATCAGTAAAGATAGCACCCCTTTCTTCAAATTTATCAATCTATGAGGACAATTTTTTGTCTAAAACATTAAACTTTAAAACTGAAATTCGCCAACCACTTTTGTGTACCAAATCAGCATTTTGAACCAAAGAATACTTGTTTCTCCTGATATCTTGAAAGCTCTTTTTAAAAATTGCCTTTAAAGATCTCTGATACTCTGTTATCTGAATAAACAGGATAAGACTCAATGTAATTCAAAATTTCAAGTTTTTTAACAATTAACTTTACATACTTTTCTTTTGCCAAAAATAAGATCCAATGAAAAGTTTTCAAAAAAAATATTGTTATAACAAAGTTATCATGCAAAAAATAAAAATAAATCATTAACATCTTTTTTAAAATGTGTTGGTTAACAGAACTGATAAATGGGAGAAGTTTTATATTATATTATAATAATTTTTATAAAATAATTTTTAAATTGGATAATTAGAAGGAGTGGCGGTTGAAAAGAGGAATACTGTGATAATCTTTCTAAATATTTGATTTCAAAATAATGCAATCGTTAATTAATAATCTCGTCATCTGTGCAAAGTTTGTGGTTCTGAGTCAAAGTGACAGTTGAAGAATTAATTTTATTTTTAAATATTTGATTTGAACTTCATTTTAAAATATTTATTATTATTATAAAATTATGTTTTGTCTAAATTGTGAAATACTTTTAAGATCGGTACATTTTCTAGATGAAATCTCATTTCGCCAATGAAACTTGTGTTCCAAAGCCAAGTCTTTCAAAAAATTCTACGATCACAATCCAAGCAGGAAACCCCACAGGATCTCATACTCACACATCAAATCCATCGTTAAATATCACTGTTCAAAGGCATACCAACAATGAAACGGTAGTGAATTAAATAAATTCAATTTATCACCGTTCATTTATCAGAAAAAATCTTAAAAATTTCATTTCCTAACTGAATTTTAATAAAATTCAACAAATATTGCTTTCTTTAAAATTAAATTTCCTTTGGTAATAATGAGTTTTCAGTAAATATTTTTCTTGGCTGCGCTTATTTTCATGCTACAGTTTGTAGCTACAGAATTCACGATTTATTTTTATTTGCTTTGTTTATATCTTGTTTGTCATTATTTGTTTTACTTTTTATAAACAAAAAAATTTAGTAATTTCATAAAATAATCAATCTTATTAATTTTTTCTGATTGATTGAATAAATTTAATTAAAATTGTAAATACTATTTTTATTGATTTTTTTTCTTATTTTGTTATTTACAGAATTTTATGTAAATTGTTTTAGTTTTTCATGTTATTTATAGAAAGAGTAAATTATTTATTAAAAATTATAACTGATATACTTAAAAATAACTTTTTTATTAAACTTAATTTTTATTTATAGGGTGTTTCGTCACATGGCGGTGTAAATTACCAAACTGGACTAAAAAGTAAAAATTGAAGACAGTTCGAGTTTTTAATATTTATTTATTTGTTTTCTAAGGCAATCTAAATAGTATTATATTTTATATTTATGTGTTGAGTGATTCATGATTTTTATTGTTCACAAATAAATCTTATTTCTGTTATAAGAAGATATTTTAGTAATATAAATTGAAAAATATTCATATTAAGGTACTGGAGTAAGATTTTAATATTTATGAGATTTTGACGACTGGATTATTTCCCGTTGTCAGTAATGTGATATTGTCACTGACTTTGTCACAGTAACTCTAGTTTCCCTTAAGTTACTATTATCAGATAACAAAAATCTTGAAATAAACAGGAAATATTTTCATGTAATTAAGCTTGATTATCCTTCCTGAACTTTTCAGATCGTATTAATAAATGAAATGTATGATATAACTTCTCTTATATTAGATCTCTATCAAATTGTTATTAATGTTTTCTATTCATTTAATGTATAAAAGATTACATAATAATTAAAAATATAAATTGACCTAAGAAATTTATATTCTAAAAAATTTAACTAATTTACCGATGTTCAAAGATAATTGAAATCTACAATAATGGTCTTAGTAAAATACCTAAAGATCATGTTACATTTTTTCTGATTTTATATGCAAAATCAACAATATGGCTAGACATCATATAATCACATACTCACAGAGGAAGAATTCAATTAACACAGTAGTAAGATCAGGTTTTGAGTACATACGTAAAATTTAATTTTTACTAAAAACAGAATTCGTAATGGTTACCTCATAAATTGATGTTTCGTAATAATTATAAAAATATTTATACTAATGTTATAGTTTCATATCAACTCGTTTATTATTCCTAATAACTGTCGTAGGTTGTTGACTGTCAGTTAAGAAGAAATAGTTCTCTTTTTTTATTTAGTTCAGCTCTTATTCTATTTTTTACTTCTAATGAATATCATGAGTTATATAGAATGACGCCATATACGAGTTATATTAATAATATATATACACTATGTGGACAATAAATCAAGTAACTTATGTAACGTAAATTATTATTTTCTCAACTTACACAATAATTCTTGCAATTTTACAATATTTTACATACAAATGGAAGATAAATGTGAAATTGTGTTATAAATTAAAAATAATTAATTCGGCTTACTGCTTAAAAAATATACTGTTTTAAGTCTAATATTGTCGATTTTTGTGTTAATAAAGAAACTAATAAAATGCACTTCAACTGAAATTTTAATTTATAAATCTGTGGAATATCCCAAAATAAACATTTTGAAACTTTAGTGATAGGGATTTTTATTGTTAATTTGTTGTTATTTTGATGATTATGATTTTTATGTAAAAATTTTTCATTCTTAAGTAATAAACATTATGATTTTATTTTTTATGTGAAAGATTTATAGCTGGCGATCAGAAAAACCCTTTTAAATAATAATAATAATTATTAGAAAATTTAAGAGCAGAAATATAATTATTAGGAAAAAATTAAAATTAGTAACCCTAAGTTACTAAATATATTGAAACAGAAAAAGGTACAAAATAATAATAATAAGGTTTATTATTAGAAAACAAAATACTAAAATTTATATTAAAAGAAACTTATTTACTAAAAATAAGTAAATTAAAAAAATATAATATATAAAGTAAAGACTTGAACTAGCAAGGACACACAAAAAAAGAAAGAGACAGAGACAAAAGAAATAAAAAGGACAGGACAAGAAAAACAAAATACAAATAGAAATTATTTGTAAAAAGGTCAACATTCCAACAACATTAATTACCAGATCAAGTTCTGAATAATTACTAGACGACGCATTTCATTAGACGAATTATCAATTATATCTTCAAAATAAATATTCGGTGCTTCACCGTTGATTAAATAAATTTTACTGTTTTTCTCTTTCTTCTTTTTTTTTGTTCAAAGTTTGCACAGCCGCTAGCTGGTCTGTGTTTAAAGATTTCTGAATCGACCAGTCTAATATCTTATTGTTAATTTGTAATTTAAGCAGTGTTAAAACCGATTTATCAATAAAGATTTTATTTAAAAATTTCGTTTATTTCTTTTGTTTCATTGTGTCAGTGAAGTTTATATTAGTGCTTGAACGTTCATCAATAAATCCTTCTGATATCACATACTTTGTTAAGTGACCTAAAAGCCCAAGTTAAGTCTTTTAAAAATCAGCCCATTCTTTTAGGAACTTAAAAAATCTATGAAAAATTAAGTATATAATTAATCATCAGTAGGTAATACTTCTTTATAAAAACATATTTCGTAGATATTTTTTAGAATTATTATTATTTCTTGATATCTACAAAGTCAATACCACAAGAAATCCAAGATAAGATCTGAATTAAGTGTATTAAGTTTTGATTGTTTTACATTATTTATTTTTACATAATTTACATCTGTATACCAGAAATTTTGTAATTCTTAAACATTTACATAAAATTTTAATATAAATTAGGACTAAGTACTATCAGATTAATATACAATTGATTTAATCATGTAGATCGTGTGATCATAGAATATCATTTATAATATCTAGATTATCCACTCTAATGTACCTAACCCTTCTTAGTCAATTTTCTGCCAAATAAGCACAAATTGATTGTATGACGATAAAAGCCAATAAAAAGCAATGTAAAACGAGACTTTAAGAAAATTGAGAAAGCAACAAACACTTTAAGCGTTATAGAACACTAAAGACCTAAAACGGCTAATGAATGTCCTTCTACGATTATAACTATATTCGACAGTACCAGTCTTATAATTTTGAAGCACCACTATCAAGATTGTTAATATTCAAAATAATATTAACCTATTTTTAAAAAATTTTTCCCAATTTCGCATACCTTGTATTATTCTCCTCTGACTCCAACGATTTTCTTTCAGTTCGTTTGCTATGCGAGAAAAAATAAAAAGTAAAGTATATTGACAAACTTTCAAAAACTTTATTCAATAGCTACTCAAGGAAAAATAAACGTAACAAATAATCACTGAATGGTCAACCACTTCGATTTGGCCAATTCTTCTTCCCAGTTTACTCAACTCACCTCCAAATTTTATTCTATCTTCATTTTCAGCACAATTTCAAGTTCAGAATTTCGACTGACTCTCGCTTACCTTTTTGAGATTCTGCTACTCCATTATATATGAGTCAAAATTTTTTCATTAGCCAATGAATATTCACATTTTCCATTAGTTAATGGAAAAACAGGAAATTTTTAATTATTCAGCTCAATCAAAACGTATTCGCCTGAACTAAATAACCAATTTCGAAGTTACCTTCATTTTACAGTTCCCCATCTCCCATTTTCATTAGTCAATGAAGAATCCTGGAGTTTTTAATTATTCAACGTATTCGTCTGAGTTGAATGATTAATTATTCTTTAAGTCGACTAAACAAAAAAGATTTTAAAAAATAAATGTTTAGTTTTTAATATATTGATTATATAATAGTAAAAGACTAATTAAACGTTTTGGGAATCATAATAGTTATAAAGTTTTGCAAACTCCTATTTAATAGACTCATAGAGCAGTCTAAACCAGAACTAAGTGAGACCTTAAGTAAAGGACTAGGAGGAAAAAATAGTGAGGTAAGTTATAACTAAAAATATTGCGCAATATTAAGACTACTGGGAATTAACGGTAGAGTTGTAGTATAGTTCAACTCAAACAGAATTATTGTGGAGCCTATCACCGACAAACGCATGAAAAACTGCGTCCAATTCAAATAAATAACAATTAACAATAATTCATGTAAAAACGTCAAGGATTTCAATGATTCTTATGTTGCAATTCTTGTACATATCTATGTGAAATTTGATCCATATGAAAAACTTTAATGATTTTTTTTCGTTATGATATCAAATTGTTCTTAATAAAATAAATTAAATAATTAAATAAAAATTTATAAATTTGCTATACTTATTATAAAGCAAATTTAAATTATTAAATGTAAATATTTTTATTATTATAAAGTAGTTAACGTATTATTTTATTTATTTTGAAATATAATGCGAGTCATATTTTCGGGCCATCTTTATAATCTCCATAAAATGATGGATATACTGGGTTGGCAACTAAGTCCGTTCGGTTTTTTAAATGAAGAAAAATAATTGCTTATTTTTGAAAAAATTATTAATTTGAAGCAAAATTTTATGCTTAAGCAATTTTTTATTTCATAAAATATATATTAATCAATTATTGCTTAAATAATATCCTTATTTAACAAACAATTCAAACTCTAATATGGAAGATAAAATGATGCATTTGTTGGGATCCATAGAAAAAGAGGTCCCAGCACCAATCAGCAACAATTCTAAACCCACAAAGGAGCCAAAAGACCAAGAGCTTATGGAGGTTGATTCTCCAAAGCTCATTATCGACAATTGTGAAACATTTTAATTACATTTTGATTTTAA
>JBBMKC010205955.1:0-13541 GCA_037834085.1 Bipalium vagum
CAGAAGTGAGATTGAGAATTATTATTATTGTCAGAAGAAGGATCAAGAGCTGTTATTATTATTATTATTATTATTATTATTATTATTATTATTTTATTGTCAGAAGAGTAATAAAAAAGATTTGGTTTTATTTTTTCAGAAATTCAAAATTTGCTGCTATTATCCGAAAGTTTTTTCAAAATTGTAATTCATATTTATGCCCTCTAGGAGACAGGAGCTCACGACGGGTCATGTGATGTTAGGGGGTTTCTGAGCGGACCGGATTGGGCTCAGCTAACCACTCTTTGAACCTGTCGTCACAAGTGGTGAGAGTATCTTAATTTTTATTCATTTTTTTTCTTTTTAATTAACCCTTACGTACCGACATTTATTTGATATTGATATTTAATTATTTAATTGATTATTACCATTTGATTTTTAGTGTGTTAACATTTGATTTTTTTTGTAAGAACATTTGATTGCAGACATTTTATTGATCGTTTGAAACATTTTGTTACTGTTTGTATTGTTATTTTAGCTATAAAGTGTTGTTCATAGTTGTTTGATTCATTCATTTGCGTACACGTATAGGCAAAAGTGAAGGGATCAGTAACTTTGCGAGCTAAGTATTAAGACAGTGTTCATAGTGACATAATATCGTAACAAATATATATATTTTGATTTTTCTAGTTTTTATTTTTTAAAAAATTTTACTGGGGACAAATATATATTTTTTAGTTCAAAAAATTCACTAAAAAATTCACTGAAAAAATGGTATTGTGAAATTTGTGATTAATTAACCTATTAATAAAAAAAATAAGTCATCATGAAGATACAAAAATACATTAAAAAATATTGAACGAAATCAACGAAAAAACAACCAATAATTTTAATTAGTTTAAATATTTATTATTTAAATTAATTAATTAATTTGTTTGAATAATTGTTATATTAAAATATATAATTTCGAAATGACTCTTGATAATTTATCAACCGATATAAATGTAAATAACATGGCGCACCAACACCATCTGGACATTATCGCAGCCCCACTGATGCCAGAGAAGTTTAGAAGGGGTGATGAACTCGACAATTTTATTAAAGAATGCGAAAGGTATTTCGCATTATTGAAGATGCCGAATTCGTCTAGGGCAACATTAGTGGTGGGTTTTTGGATCAAGAATTGATCCACGTTTATGAAGCCGTAAGCGCGGAGTTGAGGAGCTTTGATGAAAATCTTCTCAAAGCGTTTCAAAAGAAAAGTTCGATGGTAGAATATTTACAATCAGCTCTCAACTACAAAAGATCAAATGAACCAGCGGAAAAATATTTTGAAAAAGTGTAAAAGCTGGTCGATAAATTACTTTCACATACGTGGGATAAGAAGTCATTAGTAGAACTTCTGTCGGTACACTGTACAAATGACACGGAAGTTAAAAGGGAGTTGTGCATGCGGGAAGTGAAAGGAGAAGAGGAAGTGAAGAAGACAATAAAGAAGATGGGCGAATGTAGAGCTGAAATTGACGCGATAAATGCAGGAACTTGACAATATCAGAGCTATAAGTCAGCATTAACTAGTGGTACACGACCAAGAGAGGAAACATGTATGGGAAAGCCAGAAGTACGACGAATGATCAACAGGAATGATTTTGCAAATAAAAGGGAATGCTGGACATGTCACATTTGAAGATTTTTGTGATGATAATGAGACTGAAATTTACTCAACAAAGAATGAGGGAAAGCAGTTGTCATTGAAAAATTTAATAGAACTCTCAAAAAGTTAATGTTTAAAAAATTTACGGAACTGGAAAATAAAGAACGGTTAAATCTTTTAACAAACTTAATTAATTTTTATAATAATAAAATTCACAGTTAAATTGGAATAACATCAACTGAAGCATCTAAAGATCCAGCAAAGCTGTCAAGGTCTTTGACCAGTCCAACGAAGTTGGCTGAGCCCATGGCTAATCCTGAAAAGTTAGAGAATGATCTAACTTCTTCCATTTCTCAATTATAGTCAAAACAAAAAATATCATATTGGAGATAAAGTAAGACTTTTTAAATATAAAATAAATTTGAAAAAGTATATACAGCAAAATGGTAAAATGAAATATTTATTATTCATGAAATTTATTTTCAACTCAAATTGTTTATGGAATTAGAGATTTAAAAGGAGAAAAAATTTTAGGTAGATTTTATGAAAATGAACTTCAAAGAAGCTTAATATAAAGTAAATATATAACAATATGTTTTTTGTTTTAATACTGAATTAAAAATATCTAAATTTAAAACTTAAAAATTAATCAAGTTATCAATCTATTTTTCAAAATAGTAATTTTTGTTTATATTCTTTTTCAAAAAACCAATAAAATTTTTTTTTCTTCTGCAATTGAAGAAAAAATGCTGGAGCTTCAAAATGTAAGACTTTTTCAAACAAAAGAGAAACCTTTTCAATACCTTAAAAACGAGAATTAAAGAAAATCAAATTAAAATTTATAAATCTACTGCAAAATGTTGAAAGGCAAATGTTTAGATTGGAACAAGAAGTCCATAATATGCGCTTTCCAAATGTTCAAAATGTTTCAGAGGATATTAATTAATAAAGAGAAATGAATTAGTTTAATCTTTTATAGGAAAACTTTGTTTTCAATATAAATATTTATTATTTTTATATATTTATTTATTTTATATTTTTTGTGTACATTTGTTGATTATTACTATGGTTTCTATTTTCATTTAGAAACCAGTTTTAACTGTGTTCACCTCCAACACAATTTTTAAATGGTCTCCTAAGAATAATTATAAAACCTAAAAATAACAAAATAAGTTCATATATAATTCAAATATGATCTAAAATAATTATCGTTTGAATTGGTTTTAAAAGCAACTGTGTTAATTGTATAATCCTATTTAGTTTTATCATTCATTTTTCAAAAATATTTCCACAGAAATTCTCAAATTTTTTCTTAAAAATGTCTAAAGAATAAATTTCGAATAAATATTATCGAAATAGGTAAACCTAAATACATCATTTATAATGGAGAAAAATATTACCTCTCCAAGAAAATAATTAATCAAGTTAAAGAACAAATAAATGAAAATGAAGAAAATGGTGTAATGCTGAAGATGGTGTACTTCCATTGATTCCAATACTTGGAGCAATCTGTGCTGGATTAGGAGCAGCCGGTGGAGTTCCAGGAGGAATTGCAACAACTGTTCAGAAAACAAAAGAAACAGCAAAAAAATGCAGAGAAAGGAAAGATTGAATTGGATAAAAAGAAATTAGAAATTGAAATTGAAAAACTTAAACCTAAAGAGGAACAAAACTCTGGAGCTGGACTTTACTTTGATCCATATTTTGGAAAAGGGTTGAGATATGAAGATATTAATTTTGAAAAGTATTTTCGTATTAATGAAGAATTACCAGCAACATTATTACCTTTAATAAAAAATAATATTTTAACTTTAAATAAAGTTTCTTTTTAGTTATTTAAAATTGATAATGAAATTAATTTTAAAAAACAAAATGAACCACGATCAGCAGTATTATCAGAAGGTTTAAAATCATTAATTGAAGGTGAAAATTATAGTAATATTTTTAAAAATAACTGAACAAGAGATTATAGTTTAAAAGATTTGGGTAATTATTTATATCTAATAAACTATGTTAAAAAATCTATGAATATTATGAATATATCAAAATATTCAAAATAAAATTAAAGAATTAGAAAATATAAAAATCGAAGCAAAAGGATATAAAATTTACAAACCAAAACATACGCTTGATCAATTTATAACTTTAAAGAAATATTTATTTGCTAAAAAAGCAGGACACGATAATCTTGACCATTTAATTTTAAAAATTTTAAATAAATTAAAAAAGCAAAAAAAATTACAGATAAAAATTATGAAAAACACAAAAAAAGTTCTCTCTAGATTAAAATATTTTATTTTTCTTTTTAAAAAATATATAAAGAAACTAGAAGCGATTGTTACTCTCGGCAGTCTAGCTTCTGCACATTTACAAAAATATCAAATCTTTTATCTCAAAAATTTTCAACATCATTTATTGTTCAAAGTAAAAAATCCGATGTTACTTTTAAATTTTAAACTCCTTTGGTTTTTGATCCTAATTTTAACTATGAATTATCATTAGCTTATTTTTCTACTTTTAATTCAATTTTTAATATTAATGAAAACAATAATAAAATAATTGTAAAAGTTACAGATAGTAAACTTAAACCAAAAACTAGAAATATAAGTTTAACTCCAGGTGTATATGAAATTGAAGAAATGTCAAAAGTTATTGAAAACTATCATACTTCTGTTAAATCTCCTAAATTTTCTCCTTGTAATTTTTCTATTTTTCTAACAGGCTTACATTCTTTATGACTACAATTTTTATTTTCATAAGATTCATCAATAAATGTTGTACTATCAGTATCAGAATAAATTAATCTTTCATTTAGCGTTTCTAAAAGATTGTATAATCATAATCTTAAACGCGCTGTTGTAAATAATGCTATATAAATATTTTTAGTTTTATTTGGTTTTTTCCATTTTTCTTTTATATGATATTTCATCATCCAAACTCCGTTATTTAAAATAATTGGATTTGGTTCTTTAATTTTGTCATCGAATATTATTTTACAAATATCATTGTAATTATAAACATATGAACATTGTTCAAAATCATGTCTTATTCCAAAACCCTAACCCCATAAACTAACTAAGCAAATTTTAGCTATAAATCTCAAACCAGTATTAAATTTAATATTATCAATGTAAATAGATATTTCTTGGTGGTAAAATTTTACATTTTTAAACTCAAAAGTAGCAAGCTTCGCTTGGAGAGGCTTTGCCGCAATTTTTAATTAAATATTCTTCTGGTGAAATATAAATATTATTAAATATTAATATAAATAAATATATTAAATATTTTTATAGAATGTCCAAGTGGATATTCATCATATTTATTTACAGTTGGATATAGTGAAACAAAATCTACATATTTTATTTTTCAGTTTCACTTTTATGATATTATTGAATAGGTTCAGTTCTTCCTCTATAAAATGCTTCTTCTGGTTTTAGTTTAGATAATTCTGGATCAATTTTAAAATTTTTAAAATCAGGATTTTTTAAAAGCTTTTCATATTCACATTCCCATAATTCTATAAATTCAAATTTTAAATTTGTATCTTTACAATATTTTATAATATTATTCTCTTTTAATAATAATAATAATAATAATAATAATAATAATAATAATAATAATAATAACTAAAAATTACTGTACCAAAAAGCAATTGGTAGATGTTGATCCTGTGTCTATGATGGGATCTTTGTCGAAATTGCGTTTTTGTTTTTGGTTTCGATCACGTCTTCGTTTATTTATTTTTGTTGTATGTTTGGAATTTGAATTACTATTTATGCACGAATTTTTTGAACTTTTTCTATCAGCTGAAAGGTACGTGATTTTGTTATGTCTAAAAAAATTTTGTGTAATGTGTTAATGTAAATGTTAAGGATTTCTCATTTGTACATAACAAATTAAATAAAAATACTTTTATTACTTTTACTAAAATAAAATTGTCATAATCAAATTTTCACATCAAAATTGTCAATTTTTCTTGAGTCCCCACAGACATTCATTTACGAATACGTATTGACAAAAGTGAAGGGGTCAGTAAAGTTTACGAGCTAAGTGTTACAAAAAAGTTTTCATAGTAATCTTATAGTGTAACAAATGTAATTTCTCCCTAAATATTACAAATAACTCTAAAATATTTTAAAAATCCAAACATTAATTTTAATGTAAATTCTCCTGAAAATTTATTTTGTGAGTTTAAAATTTTTCTAATTTTATGTCCTTTATTGTCTTTAGTTGTTCTCTTCTTTTTATTTATCTGGAATTCATCTAGATATTTCCCCATCATTAATTTTATCAACCATTACAATATTTTATAAAACTTGATGGACCTGGAATTCATCTAGATATTTCCCCATCATTAATTTTATCAACCATTACAATATTTTATAAAACTTGATGGACCTACATTTTGATTTTTTTCTATTTCTAATAAACCAAATTTTAAAGTCACCTTAGAAAACAAATAAGAAAAGAAATTGTTTTGTAAAGTTATATTTTCATCTGCTCTTAAATCTACAATTTCAATTTCAAAAACTATAATTGCTTCACATAAATCTAAAATAATAATAATAGTAAATAAGAACACTTTGTTGCTGTGAAGTTTTGAGAATAATAATTATTATCAAATTTTAAACTCATCTTTGTTCTAATAA
The DNA here is from genome assembly GCA_037834085.1 of Bipalium vagum. NCBI lineage: Eukaryota > Metazoa > Platyhelminthes > Tricladida > Geoplanidae > Bipalium > Bipalium vagum. The sequence continues at coordinate 6,283 of JBBMKC010205955.1, forward strand.
AAAATTAACATTTATTAAAAACGTGAAAGGTAAAACATTCAATAGCCTATTCACTATCAATGGCTGAAGATTTTTTTCATCTTCTAAATTAATAAATTAATAAAATAATAATAATAATAATGTTATACCTGAGTTTTTACTTTCACAATAAATGTTAAAAAATTTTGAGATAAAGGATTTGGTATTTTTTATAAAGATACATCCATTTTATTTAAAGATAAAAATATTTTTTAATCAGAATCTTATTTAAATTTAATCTTAACATTTTCATAATTATCATCAGATATAATTTTTTGTATTTTTAACTTATTTAAAATTTTTATAAGTATATTTTTTATTTTTAGAGATCTGTTTTAATTAAAATGTCCTCACAAGAAAAATCAAATAGAATAATAACAGCTATTTTACATTTTGCGAAACTCCGTTAAAGTTCTCTAGTAATAACATAGATCTCTCTAAGAACTATGAAGTACAACATACAAAAATAAAGAACAATGTACCACTGAAGACCGTCCGCGCAAGGGACGACCTCTGAAGACTAATACAAATGGTAGTAAAGCGCTTGCTCAAAGGATTTGACGGAATCATGAGGTTTCATCAAAAGTACTTGTATAAAAACTGGTGAACAAGCGGTGTTTGGAAGTTTAAAAATTCAATTTAAAGGTGTCGCATTTTTAAAGTTATTTTTAAAATATTCAGTTTTTTTGTATTTTTATATTTTTTACATTTTTTGAATTCAATTTTTATTTGAACATTTTAACTTTAAAAACACTAACAGACTTCTATGAAAAATCCCCTGTATTTAAGGATATGCAAAAAAACAGAAAATAATTTTATTTTAGTCATAAACATATTTTAAAATTCTTTTAAAGTTAGTCATCCATATGAATCAAAATACAATTGTTTATAAAATGCAAACCAATGAATTCCTTTTTTATTTATATTTTGATAATTAATAATTAAAGGTATATTTAATTTAATGTTTTTCTTTTATTTCATCTTTTGTTAAAACTTTTAAAGTAAATTCTAAATATTCTCCAATATCTATTAAATTAAAATTAGTAGTTTTATTAAAAAGATATTTAAAATTTATAAAAATTTAGAATTTTTATTTTTGTGCAGATACAGTATGGTGAAAAAATTATATTCTTCATCTGAAAATATGTATATTTAATTATGTATTATTTCACCTTATTTTAAATAGTGTAAGAACCTGGATACAATAGATCAGTGGGTGATTAACTTTTTGAGTCACGTAAAACTTCGTTAATCAAAACATTCTGCGGAACACCTATAATTTTTACATAAGGTCTAATGAGGATCTCAGAATCTGAATGAGCTTTACAATTAAGTGTAATACAGGAACTCATGAGAGTAGAGACCTTTGTTGCATTTTCCTTTTATAGCTTTCACCTTTACTCTTATTTCTAATTGAGATTTTTTCAAGTTTCCTCTTAAAGAAATTTTTTCTTCTTATAAGCAGCATGTTTTGTTTCAAAAAAGTCAAGTTTGAGCCAATGAACCATTGGCTAGAATTTTGTTGCATAAAACACAACGATTCCGGAACATCTGTATTAGTAAACCCAAAAATTAAATTTTTTCATCATAATTTTTTTTAAAACCTTCTTAGATGATACCTACTTTTGTAATTTATTCGGTTGAAATTTGATTGAATGGCCGTAGGTGCATGCCCAGTACACTGGATATTTCCGTATTGTGTTAATTTTTATTTGATATTATTATAAAGTATTTAGGAATTTTCATATTTGGAGAAAGACTTAGAACTAATTATTGATGGAAACCGCTTAGGTGACACAGAAGAATGCAGACTTGGATCAACGATTATTGATATTTCTCAAAATCTCAGGAAAAGTGAAAGTTGTCTGACATATTTGTAAAGTAAGGATGATAAATTTTATTATTCAGTGCAAGCATGGTTTAATAATATTTTAGTGCATATGGCCGGATAGCGGATGTTTTAGAAAAAAATATAAATTCAAAGATGCACAAGATCTCTCTGATTTTTCTCAATTAAGTTAAATCCCGTTGCTAGTTCAAAAATTATTTTTCAATTTTTTATTATCAATAAAAATTTTTGAATTAGTCATTTTTCTTTTAAATTTTGTTAAAATATTTTTATAAATGAAAATAAATTCCCATTTTAGAAAAAATGGGAAAAAAACTTTTATTGAAAGTTTAAGAACCTTTTAATTTGACTGATTTCTGTTTAAAGTTATCATACTAAAAAAATTTTTAGGTAGGCAAGAGCTGAGATATTAATTTGATAATATCAGATTTGATTAATTATAATAATAATTCAAGTATATTGTTTCTAAACACTCCTAAATGGATCATGTAACAGTAATTTGCGAAATTCTATTTTATTTTCTAAGTAAAATATCAAAAAATGTTAAATTCTTTAAAATAAAATGAATTTTATATAAAAACAAAACCATTTCCTATTTCTGTCAGTTTTATAATATATTAGTTAGCAAAAGATTGTGAATTGGAATTTCCATAAAAAATTATTATTACTTTTATTTATAAATTTCGTGTTTTTTTAAAAAAATGTCTAACTGTCGGCATTTAGATCACATGAGATTTTTTATTTCGAATGAAGTTTCATCTGCATGTACATAGAGATTTTAAAAAATTAGAATAAATTTTATTTCTGTAGACCTAATATATTTTAGGATATGGTTGTCTTCCTAAGTAAGTTAGTAAAATAATAATTTATAATCAAAATAATATTAACAAAGTTCAAATTTAAAGATTATAAAAATTATATCATTATATCATTATACAACTTTTATATCATAGGATTAAAAGTGAAAACTATTTGTGTTTAATCTACGGTAGTCATCATCAAATTTTTTGATTGGAATTTCTTAAATTTATATATGGATTAATATGTTTATTATTTAGAAAGTCAATTAGTCCAAAATATTACCATCAAATGATAAAAGTATTTTAATATTTTGTTTGTTTTAATATTTTTTTATATATAAAATTGGATCTATTATTATTAAATTTAAATATAATATCCTGAAAAATGTCTAGTGAAATAGATGAAAATTTGTACAGTAGACAATTGTATTTTTTTTAGTTTGTTAAAGTTTTATAATTTACTTAGATATGTATTTGGCAAAAATGCTATGTTAGAATTATCTAGAAAAAAAATTTTAATTTCTGGAATTAATGGACTGGGATTGGAAGTGGCCAAAAATATCATACTTAGTGGGGTGAATCAAGTTACTTTGCATGATTCCGAACTGTTAACTACAATGGATCTCAGCTCATTTTTTTATGCTGAGATTAATGATGTTGGTAAAAATCGAGCAGAATTATGCCTCAATAATTTATCAATGCTGAATGAATATGTCAAAGTGGATGTTTTAACTGAATTCTTAAGCGAAACTATTCTCTCTGAATATGATGTAATTTTTTTAGTAATTTTAATATTGGCATATTAAGAAAACTTAATTAGTTCTCATTTTTAAATACTTTTAATGAACCATGTAATAAATTAAAAATCTATTATTTTTAATGTAAAAAAAATGAAATTTTGAAAATTTGTCCGAATTTAAGAACAGATTAAATATTTTATAAAAATTAATATCGATAATACAATTTCTTTTTACTAGCAACTTTGACATGTTATCCTCTTAAATGTGTGAGGGTTGATTTCAATTATTTGATTTTCATTTCCATAGGTTGTCGTATTATGCGATGCTAAATCGAACTCGCGTATCGTCGAAATAAATGGGTGGTGTAGAAACGTCGGGGCAAAATTCATAATGGCCAATGCTCGAGGATTGTTTGGTGTTGTATTTTGCGATTTTGGAGACACTTTTGTTGTCACTGATCTCACTGGGAATGCACCGCAGCCATTGGAAATTTTGAGCATTGAAAAGGTATAGCTAAGCATTAGTGTGAACCAAATAATCAATACCTTTATAAGAGCAAGGAGGGTTTGGCTTATGTGACTGGAGATAAAGGTCATGGGTTATGTGATGAATCACTGGTTGTTTTCAGTGGCTTGCAAGGTATGGAGGAATTGAATGACCAAGAACCAATTCTTATTCAAGTAAAAGGTAAAATTTTCGGTGTTGCAATTTAATTTTTGAGTGTCTTATTAAGATTATCTATCATTTTATGTTGGTAACACTGAAAAGTATGGAGGTCATGTTAAAAAGACAGGATTCGTTCGTGAGATTATTTTACCAAGAACATTAAATTTTGTACGTCTTTTATAATAATTATTATCAATAATTATTTTCTAAAAAATATCTAAATATACAAAAATTTATTATTATTTATTATTTCATCTTGAGATTTTTTATTTTAAAATTATTTATTAGGTTGTTTGAAAGTAATTTCGTTTTTTGAAATTATATATTTTCTTCATATTTTAAGACAATAAAAATAATTTTTAATTATTTTCGCATTATAGATTTTAATAAACAATATTTATATTATAGTATACTTTTAATTTTGTTTAAATACAATGAAACCTGCTTAAATTGAACACCATAGTGTCCTTGCTGAAAAGTTCAAATTAGAGAGGTGTTCAGATAATCAAGATGTTCAAGTTTAACAGGTTACATTACACACCTGTTTACACTTTTGTTCAATTTTACAAGGTTTTTGAAAAATAAAAATAAGGTTGTTAGTGAAAATTAATCGGAGATACCGGGATTCGAACCCGGGACCTTCACATGCGCATGCACTGCTCTGACCGCTGAGCTACATCCCCCGACTAATTTTCAATTTATCTCACAAAGGTAATTAAATTTAACAGCTTAAAGTACTACAAAATTAAATAACGAATATGTAAACATTTATTCTTTATTAAAATATTGATCAATGGTGGTTAAGTAAGCAAAGTAGGTCAAAAAAAGTCAAAAATCACTTGGATAAAGATGTAACCTTCTATGAACGTGGAATTCTGCACTTCCCCAAAGATGAAAAAGAGTTTTGGACCAAAATTGTCAATATTTAACTTATTAAAATTATATGTTTACCACAAAATAAATTGACTTTGTTTTTTATCCAAAAAAGCAATTAATTTCTAAGCAACCTTTAAGATTTTTAAAATTTTAATTGAATACTTGTTTTCTAAAAAAACGAACCACCAAAAATTAAAACTGAACAAATAAAATTGTGAATTTACATGAACTATATTCATATGGAAAATAGAAAATTCAAAAACGAGTCTTGTGACTTACAATACAATCTCGGTTTCTCCTTGGTATACTATTGATTAGAAGATTTATTACTACTTGAAGTTAATCGTTCTATCTCTACTGATGCTGATTTTTTAAAATTTAATATACTGGTCAAATTATTGTTTCAGCTTCTAAATCTTGCAAAAACTTTGATGTTATACTGGAGGTATGTTGTCTCGCATTTTCTTCTTGAAAAAGACTGTCTGAAAGTGTTCAAATAGTGGAATTAATACAGGTCTTATAATTTCATCAAAATGGGCTTCAATAAATACAAAATGGTGACTGAAATCAAAACCATTTAATCCCATACAATAATAACAAGTCAATTGTAACTTAATAATAATACATTTTAATAAAAATAATTGTGATTATAAATGATTCACTGATATATTTTCGTTGAAAATCATGTTAAACGTTTTTTTTAAAAATTGCCTTGGCTGAATTTTTTTAATCTAAAGTATTAGTTGACATTATCTCATTAGGTTCTTACAAAAATGTTAATGTTATCATAAAAAGATTATTGATTATGGTACCGTGTTAATCATAATTATTTTAAATTATTAACTGTTGGAAATGAATTTTAGAACTTTATTTTTAATTTTAAATTTTGATTATATAAATTCTTTATAGTGCGTAAATTTTTGATTAATACTAATTTTGAAATTATTTTAACAATTTTCTAGTTTTATTTTTTTTCCAGATTTCTTGTATTTTACGTTAGATGAATTTTAATTCCAAACCATAAATAATAATTGTTAGTGAAAATTAATCGGAGATACCGGGATACGAACCCGGGACCTTCACATGCACATGCACTGCTCTGACCGCTGAGATACAAAAAGGGAAACCATCACAGGAGTTAATTATGCATCATTATTGAGCAAATTGAAGAATAAACGTTCACATCTAGAAAGGAAAACAGATGCACATGAAAAACTGCATGAATTGCTTCATCATTCACTGTACTTGTATTCTAACTTGAAAATGGACTTTTGAAACCGATTCAAGTTAAATCAGGAGGTCCAATGGAAAACGAATGCATTTTTTAAGGTCTTGATAAATCATATTATGCTGGTTGGATTAAAAGACTTGGAATAAATGTAAAATGATTAAACTAAAATAAAACTGATTTTTAAAGTTAGAAATATTAAGATGAAATTTTAAAATGATTTTTTAAAAGAAATTTAGTTAGGAATTTTATTGTACACTTTTACAAAGAATAAAAAGATTACATTTATTTAAAATATCATATATAAAAAAGAAAAATAGACAATACAGGTTGTGTCAGCAAAATCAGGACAAAGTTTAATTAAAATTTATATTTATGTTTGATTTTAATTATACGAGTGAACATTTGTTTAAACATGCTATATTTCTCTGTAAATTGCGCAAAATTTTCAAAATGACAAGTTTACAAAAATCAGGCTTGGAATATTATCGAAGAGTCGCTATTCTAAAAAGTTTTAGCGCTGGAAGAACGCCGGCTGAAATAATTAATTTCTTTGGAATTTTCTTTTGGATTTCTTTTAATTAATTTCGACAGTGTACGATGTCGCACGAAGATATCGGAGATATGAGATGTACACCTAAAAGAAAAATACATGATAAAGAAAGGAAAATAAGAACTGTGGAAGTGGTTCAAAGAGCTCCTCAGCTTATAATGGAAGATCCTGGGAAATCGCTTTGAAAATTGGCAACAACTTTGAAGATAAATATAAAAACAATGCGTGGGATAGCTGAAGAAGAATTAAGAGATACTTCATAAGTTCTAAAAATACGACTTGGAAAGTTATAAATAAAAATAAGTTGGCATTTATTTAGTGGATAAAATTTAGTTATATAGATTAGTATTTTTTTTTTTTAAAGTTTTTTTATGAAGTTATTAATTTAGTATATTGAGATTAGTTATTAATAGATGAAAAGCAATTTTTAAGTTAATTAGATTAATAAGATAATAATAATAATTTATTTATATGTACATTATTATGGTTTATTTGATTTTATGTTTATGAAAGATAAGTTATTCTTGAG
>JBBMKC010205966.1:0-13540 GCA_037834085.1 Bipalium vagum
TATTATTATTATTATTATTATTATTATTATTATTATTATTATTATTATTATTATTATTATTATTATTATTACTACTACTACTAAAATTGGCAGTGCATGAAATTTTTGCAATATTAGATGGGAAAATCTTTCAAATATTCAATTGATAATAAGCAATTATCCTTGAAAATTTATGTCGTAGTACGAAAATTTCTGCTGGTTATTATACAATAAAGTGACCATTCCTGAGGACCATCGAGTAGTCACTTGAATTGCATTAAAATATGATTTTCAATTATTTCTCCAACATTTGCCTACAATTACATTATCCCCGGTAGCTGCTGCTTAAATAATAAATATGTGGACAGAAATTGGAAAAGTCGACGTTATTATTATTATATATAGATCTTTTATGGCACATGCTATGTTCGTTTTAATAACATTTTTATGGTTAATAATAAAAACGATTTATTATTATTATTATAGTATTATTATTATTATATTATTATTATTATAGTATTTATTTTTATTATGATAATAATAATAATAATATTTATTTTTACTATTATATTATAGTATACGGAGAAATTTCCTTACAGAAAATAAATAACTTTCATCAAAAATGTAATTTATTATTTTACAAGGAAAGTTAAAACAAAGTATTTGTCATGGAATATTATTTATAAATATAATATTAATATTATAATATAAAATTTGATTTAAAAATTCTTAAAATGAGATAATTAAAACCGTCATTATACGACATAATGCGAAGAGATTTTTTCTAACCGAAAGGCGAGATTTTAAGAAATTATTTGTACAAGCGAATGGAGAACGTATCTCAATCTCTCTTTCAATTCAGATACCTTACAAAATCGTATATGCGCAGAAAAAACTGTAAATGATCCGAAACTGGAAGGTGAGATCATTTGTGGCTCTATCCCCTGTGATAATAATTTGATTTTCTAGCCCCATGTTTTGTTGATACGCAAATGCCACCTGGCGAAATTGTCATCAAAAAAGAAATTGGATCCAGCGTTCAGTTTTCCTGTGAGGCTACCGGAACGGCTCCCATCAAATATCTCTGGTTCACGGGCAAGACCATCGCCAACTGGATACAGAGTGTCAATGACATCAGAAGCTCAACTTTGACAATCAGCAACTTGAAAACGACATATACTGGTCGGTACACTTGCCAAGTGAGCAACAAGGCCGGCTCTCTGAACTACACATATAGATTAATAGTAACAGGTTGATTTATTATTTTTATAAATAATCATAAATATAATTTATTATAATTATTCGATATCAATAAACAATGTTTGTCTAAAATCAATTATCGGGCATTGATATTAAGTTTTTTGAAATTGTAAAACTGTGACAGTTTAAACAAATTAATTGGAACAGTTATTAATTATTTTTAAAATACCTTCATCTATTTTTAGAAAGTTTTTATTTACCATGTCACATCACATCATATTAAACAGAATTTTTTTTTGTTTTTTTATATTCTGTTTTGCAATTTTATTTTACCACAGATCTCCAATTTTTTTTGTTTTAATTCTTTTCAATAATTTATAATAATTTTTTTTTAAATTGATTATTGTTTTACGTGTGCAAATGTTTCGTTTAATATTATATATACCCAGTTGTCTCAGAAACCTTAAGAATTAATCTTAAAATAATAAATCTAACAGTTTTGTTAAATGAATATTTCTTATTTTGAGAAATATAATAAAAAGTGCTGAGAAGGAAAAAGAAGAATTGGTAGGAATACAATTTTTAGAAATGACGAATATAGTTCAGACAGTTTAGATATTTTGAAGGATTACATCAAAGTTAGGTTCTTTCTTCGGCCTTTTACACGTGAAAAAATCGAGGACATAAATTTGTTGTCTGTCAATTTTGTATGAAAACATATTATATTTCATGCTACATATTTTTAGAAACTATATCAAAATATGTTTGTTTAAATGAACCTATTAAAAAAATTTGAATTTATGCATGAGTCGAGATTTAAAAAATGATTTAATGCGATGTTATTATTACGATACATATTTATTCTTAAAGCAAGGGTTAGGGTTTTCGTTTACCAAAAGTCGAGAAATCTACTTGAAACAGAAAGACGAATAAGCAAAAAGTGTTACCGTTTTACTACCGAAGAACTACAAACTGCAATATTGTCCTTCCCACAAAGTTTTTGAGTTAATGTTATTGTTAAAGGATATCATTTCCAGAACATAATATATAGGGAAAACTAACCATACTGCACTCCATGTACTGTTTATGTTATTTCTCATTAATAATATAAAATTTTAGTTCATTTTATTCCTCATTAACCTTGTAAGTTAATTAATGAAAATAAATAAAAAAGAATACTAATATCGAAGGACATACGATACATTGTACGACAGATCTCATATAAATCCGTGTATAACTTTTTAAAACTTTTTAAAAAATAAAAAGAAGAATTAGAAAGTTATAATAATTCCATCTTTTAAGAAATAATTACAGAGGGAGATAATTTTAATTGGGAAATCATTCCCTCCCCCCTAAAGAAAGATTCATCTATTTTTATCAAGCAAAATGTAAAGTTCCTTTCAAAATTACTTTCTAAAATGCTTTTTTCATTTTCGTAATTATTATAGATTGTGTTATTACTATTTTTGACTCGCTTTTCCAATTAAATTGATCTGATTAATGATAAATTAATTAGAATTTATTACAACACAATAAAACGGGACATTGTCTCTTTGATTAACAATAAATCCTATACCCCAGCAGCATGTTAAACTGTTATCGGATGTGGTGGTAGTCCATTAGCGATCCACATCGTCGGTCATGAGCGACGAATGGGCACAATTGTGTGACTCCCCCGTCAAAAGGGAGATTTCATTGGAACAAGCACAAATGAAGCTGATTGGTAAAGCGTATTGGGAAGATGCATATATATTTTTGGGGGGAATATCTAACAGAATTAAATTGGCATCGGATTGGTGGGAAAGGACGCAATGTCGGCTAAAGTATATATATATATTTATATATATCTCTGACAGATTTGGCAACACTTAATGAATGCTCGGATCATTGGGTCATGAACAAATTGTTGACACGCATGAGTGGAAAAATGAAAAAATAAATATAAATCATTGAGTCTTTCCATATAATTTTATTCTGTCTCAATGTTATAATTTTCCAATTTTTTTTCATCATAGCTGTTTACTTATGCCTAATTTGGATTTGATTTTCTAATTCGATTTCTGTATTCATCAATCAGGATTCTGAATGTTAATTAATCTGTGTACCCAACTCTTAGGAGTAATTGAAATTTTATTTCCCAAACAAAAAATTTTTCCATTTATAGAAATTTAATGAACATTTTTCTCTAGCTTTGCTGAGACTCACCGTAATTTTTTGTATTATTATTATTATTATTATTATTATTATTTTGTTTTATCGAAGTGTTTGTTTTAAATCACCTTTCTCCTTTTATTTCCATTGGTGTTTTTCTCACTGATCAATGGTAAAATCAATTCATAAAAATAAAATAGAGTCCGTAATCCACTTTGGAAATATTTATGAGGAATGTTTCGTTAATAATGAAAGGAAAATTATTTATTTTTTTTCCTGAAGAAAAATATAAAATAAAATTTCTTTGTTTGACAAAATGTGGGGATGAAATCCGATTGGAATCAATTAAAACGATTTGAATCTTATCTGTGATGGGAGGTCCAATTTATTATATTATATCAGTTGATATCTTATCATCCATGGGGATTTATCATTAAATTATTTGCCCAGGACACAAGACCAATTTTCGACAAACATTTCTGCAGACAATGGAAAATTTTTTTATATATAATTTTATACTTAATCGTTTTTCGTGAAGAAGATGGCATTTATTAGACCAATTTGAAAAGATTGACAGCAGATATGTAAGTAGAGAGGGAATGTGAAATTGAATTGCCTTTTTCTCCAGTCATTTCGATGGGTCAGCTTTCAGCAATTTCTTCTTGAAACATGTCAAGATTCACAAATATCCTTTATCATATGAATTAGGCAAAGAGATGAGAATGTCTCCTTTTTCCTTAACTTTTTAAACAAAAGTGTACTATGAGAACGCACGTTTCATTTCTTCAACAGTTTCTACCGGAACATCTGAAAAAAATAACAATTTCTAATGATCATTTGTCTGAGCTAAAGCTGACCATAATAAGAGTTGCAAAGATAAAGATACTTCTTCTTCTTCACATTTTCCACGTCCGAAGTCGAAGGAATCTTTAATGAATTGATGAACTTTTGTAAAAGGAATTTTACGAAACCAGAGTGGATTTTGTCTCACAAATATCATTTTTGAATTTTTACCTTGAAAATCAATTTTCACAAAATATTTGTTTTATGAGTCTCATTTTGTAATTTTTAAAATAGATTTTAAAATTTTAATCACCTCCATTTTTTGTCAATTATTTTTTTTAAATGAAGATTTATAAAATTAAAATTTTTTAATAATTAAGGAAAAATATAATTAATATTATAATTGTTTATTATGACGTCATAATATAATATATGACGTCATTGAAAAAATATATAAAATGAACAGATTTTAAAAATATAAATAAATTTCCATCTTTCTAAGATTTCTGTTCGATTATACTCAGATTCAAATCTCCATCAAAGAAGGTTTCGGAGTTTTAATTCTTAGAAATATTTTTAATGATTAGAATTTTTTTTCTGAATGCAACAAATCCACTTCACTTAAGCCTTGTTGGGTGTTACGGTTCTCAAGCAGTCTAATATGGGTACCCAATGTAAATGTATTCTGTGAATGTAGCAATATACTCCTCACAAAGATATATGAGGAAAAATGAATATTTTATTTTCCTTTCTTTTAATAAATCTATTTAAGTTTCGATATTATTAATATTTTATTGGTCTGAAAATATTATTATTTTATATATATTGATTTACTTTATAATATTTCTGAAAGTGATTCTGATAATTGTAAATCAAAGAATTATATTGTAAAGAGAATTTTAATTTGGTCTTCAAATTTCTAAATGAAATCTTGAACCTATAAAAAGATTAGCGGAATTTTACTTTACTTTATAAAAATTCAATATCATAATGAAGAATATTGATCGCAAATACTTTCTAACGGGTACAAGGTTGAAAAGATCTCCATATAGTTCAAATTGTAATCAGTGATTTTATGCAAACTTGAGAATTGCCATAGATTCTATTCATTTAAGTCAGAAGAAATCACTGAGTCATTGTGACGAATGAGTTGACTGTAATGACTAAAGATGAATTTATTTCAGTGTCAAAAATGCATAGAGCATTGCACATAGATCATTGATAAAATGATGAATATTTGTGAACATATATGTACTGGTTTATACCATTTGGTTGATGAATATACTGTGTCGCTCTCCATATAATAAGTATACAAACCAATCCAATACACATTCATACATTCCAGGTTTACGATAAAAACAAACATAGTTAATCAGTTATATATTCTCCTCCATTGTTCATGACTTCTTTCCAACAACGAGGTAGCTTTTCGATTCTTCGTTGGAAAATATTCACACTTTTGAGCAGTAATTCGACGAGCCATTTTATCAGTTTTACATCATTTTCAAAGGAAATTACATTTATACTGTTTGACAGGGATCTGTAGAAATTAAAGTATGTTAGGGTGACTTTCATACGAATATGTCTGATGAGGTAGAATCTCCCAACCGAGTTTCTCAATGACTGATTTTGTCACTTTAGCACTATGCGGTCAAATATTGTTATGCAGAAAAATCACTTGATGTTGAATTTAAGGTCGTTTCTCACAAATTACTGCTTTTAATCGTACCAATTGTTGGAAATAATTATCGGACGTTATTAATATGTTTTTCTTAAGTAATTCATAATGAATGACTCCTTTTTGATTTCACCAAACGTTAAGCATTGCCTTTCGAGGATAAAGGTCTATTTTTGTCTTCGTTGCTGGTTGCTGATCTCCATCCAACCATTCTTTCCTTTGTTTTAAATTAATATAAAGACACCATTTTTCATCATCGGTTATAATTCGCGATAAAAAGGATCGATGTTGTTGCAACACAGAACGATGATGTGAAAACAATGAGGTGCAGATAACAACGAGCTGATGTTTGTGATGTTCCTTTGGAAGATGTGAGACTCATGAACCTATTTTCTGAACCTTACCCATCTTATTCAAATGCCGTACAATTGCTGTTTGGTGTACATCCCTTCGACTAATCAATTCCCGAGTCATTTGACGAGGATTTCCATGCAACAATTTGTTGAGAGCGTATTCTTCGTAATCGTTTTTTCTTCCGGAACGTATTTCATCAAAAATGTTGAAATTGTTATTTTTGAATATTAAAAACCACATTTGTGCAGTTTCCTGCTAGTTGTTGATTTCACATAAACGGATCATATGTTTCTAGTGGACTCAGCAGCATTTATATATTGATTAAAATTAAAAATTAACAGTAAAATATTGCGGAAATATTTATTTTTTTCAATCTAGTACCACATTTCCAATAGGTAAATTACAATAAATATTAAGCAACAAATTCAGGAAATTACTTATTTATTGAAGGTTTATATATAATCAATATTAATCTCAATTATTTTTAAAATTTATTAGTTTGCTATTTGTGTATTTAATAAATTTAAACAAGGCGGCAGAATATATGCACCAATCCAATTTTTATGCAAGATTTATTTAATATAATATAATTATAATGATTCTATAACATTCTAAATAAATTTTAAATAAAACAATGTTCTATTTAGTTGTTGTAACTTCTTAATATGGTTATTCATGGATATTCAAATTCTGCTCACTTTCTTTTCATATATACTTATTTGTTACTTGGAAATTTTTAGCTTGATATTGGTTTTATGTATTCCATCAACATTTCATTAAATATGCGGAATGAAACCAAAATATATGAAAATAAAAATGAAATTATCTACGAAAAAAATAAAAATCACAAAAACAATGAACTCTCAGAAATATTAATAGCAATCCTAATGAAACATTACTAGCAAAAAGTAAAATTAATAATAATAATAATAAATAATAGTCATGTAATAATAATAATAACATTAGTATTATTTCTCGACGCAACCTCTCCAGCCGGGAGAGAGAAATATAACAAAACAACAAGAGAAATACATAAAGCAAAAAATATTTGAGACAAAATGGAAAACAAGTCTTGAGAGAATGTGAGCGTTGACTGCAAAGAGAAATGTGAAACAATCTCGGGCTTCGTGCGCGCCTCATAAAATCCTCATCGTTTTACAACAGCGACACAGCAAAACAAAAAAAAACAAAAAAAATATATAAATGTAAAATTTCCCTAATAAATTAGAAAAAAATATTTTCTGTTGAAAATATGCTTTAATCACAATAATTTGAAATAGCGTAAATTTTCCCATCTGGAAGATATTGATAAAATTATTTTAATTAATAATTCGAAATGTAATTTTTCAGTATCTTTGTGGAAATCTCGAAATAATTATTAATCATTATTCATATGGAAAAAACGGGAAATGAATTTAAAATCTTTAATCATTTTGATTAAAAAAGATGCGAAATTCACCTGATTGAGATTAAAATCACTCACGACAAACGTGGAATAAACACGGTCTAGGACATTAATAATAGCGCCACCGTTCCCGGGCAAATGAATGGGATAAATGCATGTTTGCTCTCTCAACATCGCTTATCATCTGTGGCTGAGGCCAGTCCTGCTCTGCTTTCTTAGTCTCATATGTATCTGAATATTTATTGTTATCCCATCATCATGTTTTAATATCATTTTCTCGTTTTTCAAAGGGGTTTGTGTTTATCAAAAAAAAATTACATACAGCTATCAAACGGTTTTCCACATTACATTATTACAATTTGCTTGGTATGGAAAGCAGAGTCTGTATGCCTGGGATGATGATCGTGAGTCTGTTCGCATATGCCCCCATTATGTCATAGGAAATTGCCGTTGGTTGGAGGAAAGTTTGTCAACAACGTCCTGATGGAAAATGGGAAATCGATATACATGGCAATGGTAATGGCAAAGATAATTAGTTTCCTTGGGTGATATGCTTGATCATACATTTTTCAATTATATTAACATATGAATATCATATGACTAAAGTAGTCATGTTGAAAGTAGAGAGGGAAACTGCATTTTAAGCAATGTTGAATTATCTTAGGAGTCGGGATATCAAAGATGAAAATATCAAGAGATTTTTTCCCGTAATTTTTCTTCTTTTAAAATTCTCTTTTTAATATGTTTCGTCTTTTTGTTTCTTTTTTAAAAGTTTCGGTCTTCATATACTTTTGTCTTGTCATATAATTATATAATTAAATAAAATCCATTTTGTCTCTAAATTTTATAATTTTTAAAATATTTTTACGTCGTGTTAATAATTTTACATGATTAATTAAATTTTATGAAATAAATTTTAATCAATTTTAATTTTATGAATTAAATTTTAATTTGATAATTTTTTCTAAATTATACAATAGATATTATAGAGAGAATTTAATAAATGAAAAATGTTTTTTTTCTCATAATTAATTCATCAAATTTAAATAAAAAAAATAATAATAAATATTCTTTTTAAGCAATTAAAATATACCAAATATTTAAAAACCCAATCAATTAAATTAAAATAAAAAAATGAAAAATATTAATCTCTCAAATAATTATTGATTTTATATTTAATTTATAATAATAATTATTATTGCTATGAAATTATTATAATTATTTTCTATAAAAATAAAACCGGCCTTTTATGATTGTAACCCTAAAATACATGACTAAATGTCTTAAGTAAACTAAATATTAATTAAATTAATAAATGCCTGTCGACTTTAAAGAGCTGAATATTCAAAAATTGGTTTAATCTAATTAATTAAATTTTAAGATGAAATATTTGCCGGCTTTAATTAATAAAACAAAACGTTCTCTTAATAATAATAATTTATCTTAATGATGGTTTTGAAAATATTGTAGAAATTTGGTAAATTAATTGAAGTCATTATCGAACAATTAAAATCTGAACAGAATCAATATACAAGATTCATTGAGGATTGAAGGAATTGCATCTCTTTACAGAATTCCTATTAATTAAAACAATTAAATTAAAGCATTAATTTTTTGCTGTTTGTGATTTTCTCTTATTTTCTCTCTTTCTTTCTCTCTCTCATTTTTCAAATCCTTTTCATTATATATTTCAAGTTCCTGAAATATTTTAGCGTTTTATTAACCTTTCTTTTGCTTGAAAATCAACCAGTTTGAAAATAAAAGAGTTCCATGTTGGAGAAATGCAAGACCTAAATGCCTTCTCCAGTTTCAACCACGCCTTGAAGACTCTTTCCATTCGGACTGGAAATATGTGGGAAATATCGGTAAACCGGAGCCCGGAGATGGATTAAAGCAGCTGAAAACATTGATAAACGTAAAGGAAATCGAAAAAATGAAACAAACATTGGGAAATTGTTTTCATTCAATTCCCTAATTATATTTTTGATTGAATACGTTTTCCTATTATTATAATTAGATGGAAAATGAAATATGACAAAATATTTTTCGTATAAAAATTTATTAAAAGTGACGCTTTTCATCTTTCACCTGTTTTCTTTCCATAACCAATATTCACTTAAGTCTTGTTTGAACTTCGATTATTGCTAATTGATGTAAAGAATCTCATATTCATTGTATTCCTCCCCAACACGTTTGATTGTACTCATTTGGTACCATCATACGAAGAGTTTGATTATTATGAAGAAGGCTTTAAGAGAAAGTCTCCGTTATCAGTGGGAATTTCTCCCCACTACTTAAATCTTTTACTATTAACAATTCCCAATCCAATTTGTGATGGTACGTTTTTCCTTTTGTTTCAAATTTCCTCAATAAATTAAATATTACATTAACATTTCTTAACCAGTATCAGAATCTGTTCATTTTTGTACCCGTGAATTTTACGTATTTTTCCATTCCGAAAAAATATTATATCAATTAATATAAATATAAATTTAATTATATATAATAATAATTATTTTTAATTTTAATATAATTGTATCAATTAATATCAATATTAATTTAATAAAATTATATCAATTAATATCAATATTAATTTAATAATATATTATAATATATTATAATATATATATTATATTATATAAATATAATATATAAAATCTATAATAGTATTTGAAATCGAATTCACTCGAGTTACTAAATAATAATTATTTTTCAATAAAAATAAATTCTTTATCAACCAATAAAAATTGAAGAATGCATCTTTAACATTCATCAGACAATGCAGGTCATATTTGGGTATTTTCGCCTAATTTAAAAAAATTATTATATTAAAAATAATAATATATAATATATAAAAATTATATTAATGAATATTTACGAGTTTTCTACTAGCAAACAATAAATGAAGAAATAATATTATGCATTTTAAATATTATTTAAACTTATATTATTATTACTTACAAACGGTAATGTGAGGCCACAGGTTGATTTCAGATAAAAAAGCATTAAGATCAATTACAAAAAACCATGGTCAAATTTCTGTGACTTTTCATCTCCACAATAAATATCAATTATTACGTTGGTTTCGATTAAGAAAACGTTTCAGAACAATTTTCACAAAGATTTTCAGTTTTTATTAATAAATTAAATAAATAATAGTTTGATTTTAATTTTTCTGATTTATTTACTCTCGCTCTCTTTTTCATTAATCGATTAATAATTGTTATTTAATGATGAATATTTCAATTAATTCATGCTGGAAATTAATGGCAAACCGAATTTTGAACCGGGGGTAGAATATATATATATATTTTTTCAAAATTGATTTAATGTATAAAAGATGTAATTTTTCCCGTGGAAAAATTGACTGTATCCATCTGTATGACATTAAAACTCGACCCCCAACCATCAGATGTCTTTTTACCTATTTTCCTCTATTGCAGATTCCTCAAACAATTCACCAAAAATATTAACTTATCTTTCCAATTATACTTTCCGGACCGGGGAAAAGGCCTCATTTTCAGTGGAAATCGAATGCGAATGCAAAAGTCCCATAATAAAAGTAAAGATGATTCTGATTTATTTTTGATGTCTGAAATAATCAATCAAGTCTCCTTTTTGATAAATTATCGAATTGAAAAGGTGAATTAAAAACTATTGAAAAAAGAAATTAATTTTTATTAATTAATCGTATTCATGGCGATGAAGTATCGGACGACAGAATTCATTCATGGTGGTGATTGATGAGTGGAAACTTCAAACAATTTCTCCCTACATTTGTCTCGCATTTTTTGCATTTTTTCTTTTCACTCAAAATAAAAAGTGCACAAAATATTATATTAACAATAATATTAATTTTTTTGGTAAATTCTTTCAAAATCGAAGGGATGAAAAATTTGATTTAAAAAAAAAACCAGCCATCTTTTTTTTGGACTATTGATGAGTCCTTGATCTTTTCGAAATAATTTTTGGTGAGATATCACAGTGGTTGAATAATAAAACAATCGGAAACACTTAAATTTTAATGAAATATATAAAGGGTAAATTTGTGGAAATATTAAATTTGAATAAGAAGATTGTAAGGTTTACTGAGAGATACATTTAAATTTAACTTGTTGGATATATATTACTTTGAGAATAATAATAGGTCATGTCATATGAAAATATCGACTAAATGATAAATCGAAAAACAATGAACCAATGGCTGAACCTTTTAACCTTATAAGCTGCATGGGACAATGAATCCTTTAGCAAGATCCCGAACGGTTTGACTTCAATTTAATTTCATATCTGTCAGTAAATCAGCATTTGCAATGAGAGTCCTTGGTCTGCTTTTGATTGGGTTCACAAATTCACACATCATCTTTTAATGCCTTATTCATTAGCTGTACCTTTGAATGATGTTAAATTCAAGTTTTCAGCATCTTCTAAAGCTGTATCATAAATTGTATTCTCATAGATAGATTGCATATATATTTCTTTGTTTGTCTGTTTTATATCCCACATTTTCTAAGAATTTATTGACTTGTTTAAACAAATGTAAAAATACCACATCTTAATATCAGGATTTCTAAATATATAAAATATTTCTAAGTCTAAATCCGCAGCTAGAATATAAATATTTTAAAAATTTGACTATTGAAATTGGACATTTCCAATGAGGCAACCTAATGATAAACTGATAACAATACAAAGATTTTCTTTATATTATTATTGTATCAAATATTTATACATTGTAAGTAATCATTTTATTTCAACCCTTTGATTAAAGAGTGATAAGTTGAAAATTATTTAACCAATACGTAATATATGTTGCCCAATAAATGATCAGTTAAATTGAATAAAAATGAAAAAACAATTCTTTTTGAAACGTTACATTTCACAATGGATTAAAAAAAAATTTGTTCTTGCAACTTTGAATGGACAATATTAAAAAACCACTACCTTTTACTTCGAATTATATAAAAACCATCCCCCTAGTTTCTTTACTTTTAATAGAAAATTAATGTGGTGTGGCCAATATGCAGTTCTTTGTAATTATACAGAATCAAACTTTTTTACAGCTTTCAACAGGTTGTTTCTGTGAACTGTTCTTCTCATTTATCACATTGTTACCTTAGCAAATTTCTATTGCAGTGTAAATTAGTTGTGGCTGTATCATTAATTTTGAGATCTATATCAGCTTTGTGGTACTTAATTTAATCCAACTTTCATCTTTATATTCGCTCAACAATTCAGCTGATTTTCGTTCTCATGATTTCTAACCCTAAATATAATGTAAAATATAAGGTAGACCAAACCTTAAAGCATTGTTAGATATATCTTTTTAAAAAGTTCAAATTTTATAATATTTAATAATATAGAATTGATATATTTAAACAATATTGCAATATTATATAAAAACAAAGTCCTTCGTATCAACATATTAAATAGAAATATTGTTATGTTTCCTATTATTTGTTTTTAAGTTTTTTTGAAAATTAAAAACAATTTTGCTATGATTGTTATTATTTGAAGAATATTTTAAATTAAAAAAATGAAACTTTGAAAAATGGAAATAATTTTAAATAAAAAGAAAAACAATGGATACAATATTTTTAATGTAATCAAATCAAAAACTGAATTATAAATTGAAACGTTATATTTTATTTTATCTCTTTTTCAAAGAATCATTTACCTTTTATATCAAATTTTCAGTAATGAAATGATTGTCCACAGAAGATTCTAAATTCTAACCGAATAAAAAATGAATATACCAATATATATAACACCTTTAACCTTTAATTCATTTGTATTATTAATAATTGACCATTTATGATTCTGAAATGAAATAATACAAAAACTTTTTTAATGATAATGTGTATTTTGATTTATACATATGTATGTGCTAAAGCTAAAAAGTACTCATACTCTATATTGTTGGGTTTACCAAGACACCCCCCGGGGAAAAATAAATAATAAAAATGATAAATAATGCATAAATACTAATG